>JAYRBW010061023.1:0-10525 GCA_036023295.1 Invenusta paracnida | reverse complement strand
GTCGGCAACGGAGACTACAACTGAGTACTTAACTGCTCTCCGTACTCTATACGCAGAGTGTACAGAGCGCCCAGCCGGCGATGAGGATCACAGCATCGCGATGCAACTGGCGATCGGCTGCTTCAGCAAAACGAAACAAAAGAAAAACTACTCACCGAGACGACAGTAAGCCTTCAACTTTTGTTACAATCATGCAAGCAGACGAATCGGCCCACACATCTTCCGCCGTCATCCGCCAGGACGTTACCATCGCTGCCATCCACAATCAACGACGGAACACCGGCAATCACACTCAACACTCGAAGCAGTCCACATCTACACACAGGCAGCCACACTCTAACGACGCGAGATTCAGTTCCAGGCTCTACTACGGATGTGGTAATTCGACCCACCCCTACAAAGACGCCCGCTGTCCTGCTTACAACAAGTCCTGTAATAATTGCTCCAAACTTCACCACTTCGCTAAAATGTGTAGAAGCCGCGGAGTATCAAATGCTTGCGCCTGGGAGCCATCAGCTCTTATTGACCTTATGGCAGTCCGTTAATAATAGTGCCTCATTCAAATTATTTTTTTCAACTTTACAAAAAGGGATCAAAACATTTTCAAAGCGATGACACTTATAGAGCAAACAAAAAAGGATTTTCAACATATTCGAATGACAGCAATTGATGTATTTTTGTATTGATGTAGTTGGCGACAAATTTTTAGTCACAATAAAAAACGCCCAAGTCAGCAAGTGAAAGAAAAATTTGGAACTTAATTAAATGTATTAATTTGAAATAACTTACACAGTAAATTACAGTTTATTGTAAAAATAGATGCATATGTCATAAAAATGTTTCTAATATGATTTACATGTTTAATTCAGTTTTCATTAAATTCTTTGATTTATTTGTAAATCTAACATCAAGGTTGACACACCAAAAATGTACTAATCGTTTGGCAATGGCAAATCGATTTCTGGACCCAGCTGAATGCTGAAATGAAAAAAAAAAACATTTAGGGAAGAGACGAATCAATAAAGGCTCTGATGACATTAATACTATACCTTTAGTCATAATTGTCAATGAAATAATTTCAGATGAAATAATAAATCAAATTACTTTTTGAAAATATGATCTATAAACCGTCACCACATTACTTATGATCTGTTTACATACATTTAAGAAAATAATGTTAGATAATTAAAAGTTTGGATTTTCATTATGAGTTATGTTTCTCTATCGGTGGTGTGTGTATCGATGAAAATATGAATTTCTGATTTTATTCTAAATATATCAAATTAAAACTATGGAAAGCATCGTGAAAACATCTGATGCGTCATCAACTTTGGACTTTTGCCGATAAAGAACTGTTCCCTAACATAAAAACACTGCTCTATACCCGGCATGTAAGTTAGCACCACTGGTATTTATGCATGGGCATTTAAATATGGAATTGTTTTTTGCAAAAACTCTACCTCTAATCTTATACTTAGATATCTTAATAATAGTCAACTTACAAAGCTATTTAGCTATTTTAAATGTCAGATAATATTTAGGTCGATAAGAATTTTAATCAGGATTATAAATATAATATTAATCACAACTATTGTTTTTTGAGGAACTTATAAATCAATTGCTGGTTCTACATTATATGTAAGATTGTAGGTAATTGAAGTTGATTACCTATATAGCTACAGAGAGCAGAAATGAGGTTATTATAAATTTATCTACAAAATTTAAGCTTATTGATGTGTGCTGTTATAGTTGTACCAAGTCATAAAATGCTGGTATTACAAAATTAACGGATGACAGGCTGCACTTGTTTCGTTAACAACATTCAACTTTTGTTTCTTAACAATACACCAACAGTACCTATTACTTATACACATATAGATATACATATAGCAAATAAGTGGATGACCTATGCCAACAGCATAATAAAGCATATATACCTATTAAACACAAAACAATTAACAAATCATTGATTTCTAGAAAATTGTATGAAGCACAACTATACACAATTTGTTTTACCATTTATTGTGACATTATTAAAATCAACAAATGATTTCTGGAATAATTATTAAAACTGTTACTGCAGCACAATTAATAAGTACCTTATACATGGATAATCAATAACTACAAGCACTGTAGAACGTCATAATTAATTTGATCTGAGAATTATATAACCCTATCTCCCTCCAGTATGTACATGGATAGCGCCTGGAATGGTGAAATCTCTCTAGATACTATACCACCCAATTCAAATGAGGTCACTGTGCGATCAACTTGCCCGTCCAACCCGCGCATAGACGAATTTAATCTCGAATTTAATCTCTTCAGAACCAGTATACATGGGACTACTCACGAATTACCGGATGTCTCTGCTGTGGAGGCTTGTCGCTACTCACAGAATACTACATACGCCGCTGTAACGGCTACTTTAAAAACCGAGTGTACGAGCTACTTCCGTGTTGATGTTGTCCCTTCCAAAAGTAAGTTGTACAACTGCACTACAAGTGGTGGCCGAGTTGTGACCAACTGCATGTCTTACTCCTCTAAAATTTTTAATCTCACTGGACATTGGCCCTGTGAAAAGATAACTATTGTACCGAAAACGAATACTACAGAAGGTGTCGGGGTGGATAGTGCGATTGCCAATTGGCTGGCGCCGATTCTTGTGTTCATTCTATTAGTGTCGGCCCTGATCATCTTTTGTTACATACGGAGAAAGCAACGACCTAATTCAAATGTGAACCTCTTTGGTGAGCAAATTAAAAACCTTACAGAAATACGGGAAAATTTAGTACATTCGATTTAAAAAATTATCTTTTCCATTAATAGAGCTGTTTCGTAGCAATTCTGAAATTTTCACATTACACTGAATATATAAATATATCATTGTTCGATGCACAAAGGAAGCTTAAGTAATATGATAAAAAGCTGGTATTAAAATTAAACAGCTAACATTATTCGTTTTTTACGAGCAATTAAATACATACATACATATCTCAATATATACTATAATCCCGGCATTCTATGATTTTTGTATACATATTTTAACCTACATACTAATAACTTTAAAATATTACGCAACATTTTTATTATATTTTTATATTAAATAATTCAATTTTTTGGCTCCTCAAAAATGGGGAAATTTCCAATGTTTTAATAACAAAATTACTCATGATTTTTTACATAATAATCTCTCATATATTGTACATAATAAAATGCAGTATCCATTTTGAATGTATGTATCTCATACTCGTATAATTTACTTAAAGGTACCATATGTGTAGGTACCTGTATGTACAAAATGTTTAAATGTTTAAAAGTTTAAATTTTTATAACTACAATTGTATGTGTGGCAAAATATGAATACTGTTTTTTATGCTGCAGTTGCAGCTTCAAATGATAACAAAGCTGTCAAAACATTCAAGTGTTTTACAAGATCTTTTTAAATGCATAATTCTTATATTTTCTATTTTCTATTTTCTATTTCAACACTACATGTCAATGTGAATTATTACCTACTTTAATTTATAGTGGCTTCACTTTTCTCGCGTAATTACTTAATGTGGATTCCAGATTCATCCATGGTTTTATAGTAATTTTATAATTTACGATAATATTATTATTTTACTTAAAGTTATATTTTTCCAAACAAAGCTTTGCACTTATATACTATTACCTATGATGTTCGAATGATGACATGATTATTTATTTAAAATAATACTTAATTGGAATACATGTATGGCAATAAAATAAAAAATACATCTAATTACTATGGAGGAATAATTTATTAGAATTGTAAAATATATCAGTAATTATACAAAATAGAACGTTTATAATTTATACAATACCAAAAATGCAAAATTTTTGTAATTTAAGCATACAAAATTTGTAATTTGTATATTCAAAAAGCAATTAAAACGGCCAATAACAATTTTTACACCTATCATATTCTCTTATTTTACCTTTTTTGTAAAATACTGATGATTTCATATTATTGTAGCTTGTTATAAAAAAGTATATATATATATAAAACTAAAGCAACTAAAAACATCTTTGAAGCGATATTGTACAAATTGTTCGTTATTTTATGCAAATAATTTACAAACGATGAAATGTTGATCATAAAAGATTATATATAATCATAATGTTTCTAGGTATATATTAAAAGTAACACATATTGTAAAATTAATAAATCCTATGAAAGTATTTCATTGAGAATTCAAGAAGCACTCCGTTTCTTTCATCAAGGAAAGTGCAGAATTAAAGGTGTGCGTTATGGTCTCCATTCGAACGTGGGTATTGGGGAATCGGTGTTGGGGATTCTCAATTAGTTCCAGGATCTCATTGTATAACTTAGTCAACTGGTTTGAATGAGTCCGCAGATGAGACGATATCTGTCGGTTGGTCACGTAGAAGTACCATGATGCCGCGTAGATGTGTTCAATGGTCTCAGACAGCTGAAATATTTGCGAGAGATGAGGGAAGCTTACTAAGCGATTATATAATAGCAAACAAGTAATTAGATATATGGCATCTCTTGTTTAAATATCAAACAAAAATTCCCTTTTCAATTATAGTCTTGAAAGCACTGTTGGTATATTGAGCAAAACGTTTCTAAATAAAATAACTTTCAAATATACATATGTATAAACAATTAAATGCGTCTAAATAGTTCCTGTAAACTATACAAGTTAGTAACTTGCATAGATGTAGGCTGCTTTCAAATAATTTGTTTTTATTCAGGAGCATAATAGTTTTAGCAAAAAAGATATTTATTTTAAATGCCAATATTTGCTCGAAAAGTAATCGCCATAAAGATGTTAAAAGGTTAAAACTTTAATATATATTATATAAAAGAACAAAAAAAGTTCGTTTTTATATTTTTAACATTTTTATGAAATATAAATCAGATTTTCCCAGTTGATTCCTCACTATAAATAATTACTAAAATTAATGATAAAATATTAAATAAACAATGACGATAAATAAAAATAAAAATAAATAACTTGAAAAAATATTGATAAAAATATATAAATTAATAAATGTTTCAAGAACCTAATTTGTACATTATTTGGAAAATGCGCGTAGAAATTAAAGTAAAAAAAATAATATATATATATATGTATATATTTTTTATATGAATATAAAAACTCTTACTTCTTGCAATTTGGACATTAACATTTGAGCAGTTTGATGTACAAGCTCGTATTCCCTTATAAGAGATGTGCAGGTTGTAGAATCGAGTCTTCGTTTATTTAATCCTGAATTCTGGAAATAAAATAAATAATCCGTGCATAATTATCTAATACGGAAGAGAATGTTGACAATAATCTAAATGAATATTAAGCTTATTTATTTCAACAAAGATTTGAAACCGTTTCCAGATATTAATCATATCATTTTTAAATAGCATCCATATAATAGAGCTAAAATATACAGTTTTAATTAATTACTTTATTTTTATATACACTTTAAAACTTTACTAATGCAGAGAAGTGGATGGAAATAGCAAAAATTGCTTTAGTAGTAGTATAATCAAATTAGAATACTACTACTACTACTATAGTAGTAGTAGTAGTATTCTAATTTGATTATTATAATCATCGTATTTTAAAAAACGAGTAAAAAAATAGTTGTCTGATATAAAAAATATATAAGGCTATATAACCTATTGCTGCTATATTTCTACCAAATTTATTGGAATACTCAAATTTCCATTGTATTCATACTAAAATACTACTAAAATGTAGTAGCAGTATTCTAATTTGATTATTATAATCATCGTATATTAAAAACGAGTAAAAAGATAGTTGTCTGATATAAAAAATATATAAGGCTATAACCTATTGCTGCTATATTTCTACCAAATTTATTCGAATACTCAAATTTCCATTGTATTCATACTAAAATACGCACAAATATCTAAATATAATGTGTATATAACAATTTTACATCTATAAATAGCATAATAAACTTACTCGCGCTAAAATATCGCTGAGTTGGTGGACTATTTTCCCACGTTTGGTCAGCTTCAGAATCGATTGAATTCGTCGCTTACGTGTCTGTAGAGCGAGCAGAAACACTTGTCCTTCTTTTGATTTTTTCAAATCTGATATAAGTTTCTCCTCCACTTCATTTGGTGATATTTTCAAAAACTTCTCAGTTTTCTCAATTAATTTAGTTCGTTTTGTGCAAGGCCAAGTTGTATGCCCTTTTTGTCCAAGTAGTTTGCAACAAAACCAGCAAAACTCGGCTTTGCACACGCAGGTCATGTGATTACATCCGCCGTTTTTCTCTATAAAGTTATTGCATCGTGGACAGTGCTTCCCTGAAATACAGATTTTTTCATTGATCTGTGTATTCTTTAATTTTCCCAATTCTTGAAGTTTTTCCAGATAATGTTGCGCTATTTCACAAGACACCGGCCAGTGAGCGTTTTCACGACACTTAGTACAGAACGTAGTCTTACAGACACACTTCAGAGTCGCCACGAAGTCTTGCGTCTCACGGAGCTGTAGACCGGAACAGTAAAGAATTCGATTACACTGTGAATTGGGACACCAGTGAAAAGCCGGATCCGATTGTATCGCGAGAGTGTCGACGAGAGTTTTTTGTTGAATGTAGAGACGAAGGGATACAAGGCCAAGGCAGGTGATCCTATCGACTAGAACATTGCATCCAAAGTCGGGACAGGAAAGTTTCTGAGAACCAGATCGAATTGAAGCGATGAGATGTTGGCGCCAACAGTCCTCACAAAATATATGACCACACTGGTAAAGGCAAAGCCCGTAGGAACGATTCCCAACCAAAGGTGGTTGAAGTGACCAGGAAACCTGATTGAAACAAATGCCACAGATAGCGTCTTGAGAAGCATTCTTGCACTGGATAAATTTATTGTCTAACTGAGATTGTAATATTGTTCTGCTAACTGAAACATGTTCCGTTTTTGTAATCTGGGTTTGAGGTGCGTATGTATCTAATAACGATGTCTCGGGGGTTTTCACCAACAGAATAAACGTTTCCTCTTGACAGGCCATGAGATTGAAACTGAAAAGTATAGAGTAAAATAATTTATGAAAGCAAAATGGTTAAATAAAAATATTTAAAGAAATTTCTCAATTTTTCTTACTTGCTTTTGTCAAAACACTTGGCGTCTTGTAAAGCCAAATCAACCACCTTCTCCAGGGTATAAGTTTGCTCGGATGTAACTGATTGTAAGTCCACTGTTAAATCCTCCGAGAGACACAAATTGAGCCAAACTTCACACTGAATCAAGTCCTTCTTGCCTACTTTTATCACACTTGAAGTGTCCATTTTGACAAAGAGTGCAGCTAGAAAGTTTATCTCCTTTCCAGTCCATCCCCAAACTGAGGCTAGTTTGCCAGACAAGTTGATTTGAAAGAGGCGTGGAAAACAGTCCGCTTCCACATATATGTCAGAAAATGTTTCTTTCAGATAGGAGGGATCTAATTCCGACACGGAGAAAAGGACACGCTTTCGTGTCATAGTAATAGAATCCTCAAGATTGACAAGCGAATTAGAAGAGTCCATAGTGGGGTTTATAATTGGATCCTCAACATATTCAGTCCAAACAATATGATTCTTGATTTTATCAGATCCTTTGGCATAATCTGATTTCAGTTTCTCTTTTTCATGTTGATACTTTCGGTGAGACTTGGACTGTTTTTCTTTTGTCATAATGGGAAAATCTCCTAAACAAATTTTTTGAAATGAGGACTTTACTTCCGATATTTCGAAAGCCTCAGTTTTGTTATTGTTATCATCGAAAATGAAATCGCATGTGAAGTCCTCAATGAAGTCTTCTGTATCGCTATGAAAGTATTCATCCTCGTAATGGTAATACAAGGAATCCATAGACACGTGGTATTTTGACGGTTTCATATTTATTTGTGAAGTTTTCGTCTAATTGTAATATATAAAAATGTATGTCCTGGTAAACATTTTCTATTATTTTCTATTTCAACCCATAGCTCTTTTTATTATAAACAATTCATGTCAGCATATATTTCTTGCAAAGCGATTGTTTTATCCGGATTTTGTTTTGGAAAAATGTATATATAGCCTGAAAAATATTTAGAAAAATATTTATTAACTGCGCATAGAAAACAATTCCAATACACTTTTCCTTAAGATGATAAATTATTAACAATTTATAAATGAATAAATAGCAAGTTTTAAAATTTTATTTTTAAGAGTTCTTTTTAGAACTTTAAATATTTTATGTGTATAAAATAGAGATACGTATTTTTTAGAAAATATTGTAAAAAATAATTATTTTTCCTTTTTAGTTTGAGCGGAAAATTTGCGATCAGGAAAGATTAATATATAATATGTTATATTTTTCAGAATGTTATATAATGTATAGGGGGTTAATGTTTTCTTCCTTAGTAAAATAATATTAACGTTGTAAAATATTTTATTAAAATTATAAAATTAAACATTATTCTGCACATTTGTTTTCAATCAGTTAAAAATAATATTCATTTCTCATAATATTTTGTAATTGATTATTATTGCTCCGTTATAATAGATTTAAGACGTATCTTACAAATATTTCAAAATAATATTATTTAAGAAATATATATTATGCATTATGTATAAATATATATATATTATAACTTTACATTTTCATTATGTCACTTTAAATAAGAACTGATATGAGATATAATTAATTAGTAGATACACACTGTGTGTGTGTACACACAGTTTTGTGTGTGTTTAGATAAAATCGGCTTTAAGATATATTATTTGTTTACCAAAATAAAAACGACGTACTATATTATTTAAAATGAGAAATATTAGGAATATCTATAAATTTTTATATAAAATTAAAAAACCTACACACACATTTACCATACAGTATCTTGGAAAAAGAACACAAATTATGGATGAAATATTTTCCAGGAATTCACTCAAAAGATATAATGTCCCCGGTAGACTATATATTACGTATACAGCAGTGATTCAATTGAGTTATTAAAAAATATTATGTAACGACTGCATATCAACTATAAACGTTTACTATACGTTTACTATGTGTATATCTGACAGATATTTGCGAGATTGCACTATTCTACGTATCATATTATATGCATGCAGTTATACAGATATTAAGTGTCGACTAAAACGTTTAATTAAAAAATAATGTAAATATACCACTGTATAAAGTTACTTACGTAAGTTTCAGAACGTCATAATATGGATAATTTGTATATAAACAGAAAAGTAGAATTCCTACTCTCGCTAATATTTCTCGCTTATATACAAGTCGTTCGTTGGTAAGCAGTTTTACATTTTGTGGCGCAATATTCTATTTTTAGCTCCCATGAATAATGAAACTTATTTTTAGAGGGTAAATCCGCTTAGTAAATATGCTGTTGACGTTAGAATTGCACCATATTTCATTTTTTGTCCCAAAAATTGTATACTTCTGAACCAGCTCATTCTTTAACAGACTAAATACATGCATTATATTGAAATAATAATAACTTTCTATTGTAGATATTATTAGCTCGTGTCATTGTTCCAACTTGTATATATGTATGTGTTCTCGTATTCACGTATTCTTGTACGGTAGTTAGAATTAGAGTTTGAGTTATTATGTTTTAGCTTCTGAATTATATTTGAGCTTTGAATTTGAATGAAATATAAAGATATAGTTTTCTATAAATGTTATGAAGAAATATAAAACTGTAAGAAGAAGGAAGATTGAGTTAATCTTCGAGAATGCTGTTGTAAAGTTAATTTAAGGAATGGAAATTAGAAGAAAAGTTGATTACTCTGGTAAGGTGGAACAATGGCACGAGGCAACAATATTTATGCCTATAAATTTGTTTTGGAGTATCAGAAACGCTATGTATTTTTTTATATTACTGTAGCTGTAATACATAATAACTAATTTGTATGTAATTGTATATAACCTGATTTATGATCATTTTACAATAATATGTTGTTTATAAGCATGAGGCATTCTATTTATTTTAGTTCTGTAATTTGTATTGATCTTAGTCCGTTTATTAGTCATACCCTTGGAAATGTTATATATATAATTCTCTCATCTTAATGTATTATTTTATTTATAATTGCATACAATTACAATTTATTACATCATCCATATATCATTAACTTTTAATACGTACAAGCCAAAAAATTAATCAATATATATAATTATATATTTAGGATATATTCATAAAATATAGGTACATGTGTCTATAAAGAAAAACTAATATCTATGATACAAGCATTTTGTGTTGCTTTAAATCAATCTATGCGTCCCTCATATTGTGTTATGCACGATTGTTATGTAAAATATTGGACTATTTATATCATTAATTATTATATTAATAAATTTTTAATTAGTTGAATGTTATTTATTTATTCAGCTGTAATTAAAAGAATTAATATTATAGTATATTAATATAATCAAGTTATTTGATAATGTAAGAAAAAGTACTGTTCACTTTTATGAATGAATAAGTAAAAAAGCCACTTAAAGTAATAAAATGAT
>JAYRBW010061022.1:0-10526 GCA_036023295.1 Invenusta paracnida | reverse complement strand
CTATTTTCAACTATCCTATATTACCTACTACATATTTCGCTTAGCTTTACTAGCTAACGACCTATTGCCATAGGTCTAGATATTATTATTAAGCATTTATCCAATATATAAGTTAGCAGCGCTTAACTCTTTAGATTTCAAGAAAATTATAAATAACATTTCAAGTTTTTTATTAATGGAAGTGGAAAAGAAAGTTTTGACTCGTACAGTTGCATGGAATGATGCTTAAAAAGTCGTTAAGAAGTTGTACAATGTGATTTTTGCGTTAAAAAATTGTTGAGAATCAATAATAATAAAATTCGTAGATATTTTATAATAATGTGTGCGTACGTGAATAAAAGTATAAATATAGTTGAATTATATAGTTTTACATCTAAACGAAGGCTAATGAAGGCTCTAAGTTCATAAATTCATAATTTTCACCGCACAAATATATTCTCTTCATATAAAAGGTGCGGACTTATGCCAGATCGTATACATACATATATTGCGGTATTTATTTAAAAAATCCTATCTAACTGTTAAAGAGTTTCAATAATAGCTATATTCATATATTATAAAATAATCATTTATGCGAGCCTATTTATGAACGCGCATTTATCTTATATTAATTTTTGAATGAATAAAATTAGTGAAATTTTAATGCTGTCTTCTTATAAAAAAATTATTAATAAATTAGTTCCCATTATTTGTATACAATATCAATAAAACATGACCTTTTAATTAAACACAATGTTATTCTACGCAAACTCAGGTGACCTACCTTATTTACCTAACAGTAATTCTAGTACGATCATATTTTCCATGCCATATGCGCCTATACTTTTTCTATACAATATATATAGAGATCTAATTGGCTCTGAAATCTATGTCTGTCCTGCCACCCGTGCTTTCATTCAGAATATCTTTAATATAATTTGTAGCATCATATGATAAATTTCTTATAAATGTCATAATTTGAGATTCAGAAAACAAATAAAGTATACCTGCCATACAAAAATATACATTTTTATTATAAGTAAAATACCTATATTTATAAAGTCCTCGATTATATAAAGGTAAATTACTCATGTTTTTATCCTGCAAACATAATTATCGATTGATAAATGTTAAAATGTCACTGAGAGAATTCATAACTAATTCGTTTTAATAATATTCATTGGATTTTATATCGTGTAGATATAGCATTATAAGTAAAAGATACATGGCAGATATGAAAACGAATTAATTTTAAATATACCTATATATACGAGGTGATTTAATAAAACAACAGACTACACAAAAATGTATATCTGTAGCAGAAAATAGACATTATATTTTCAATATAACAAATAATTATAATTTTATAGGAAATTATTATGTTTCATTAAATTTATATTAGAAAAATACAAGTTATATGCCTACCAACAAATATAACACTGCATAAGGCTCTTTTGACAAATTATCTTCATTGACAATTAAAACGAAAATATTTATACATAATATGTCGATTATTAAGATTGTCATATTCCTAACAAAAGCAAATATATATCTTTATTTTTTATGAAAATGCTAATAAAATTAAAGATAACATATTAAAAGTTTTGAAACTTTATTTGAATTGTATTTAGTCTATAATAAAGTATTCCAATATGATGTATATATCCTTATATATAAATATACGATTTTTATCTAACATATTATAAGGATATTTTTATTAATTAAAGATTCCTTAATATTAAAAACATAAAATGTGTAGAAAATTTTATTAATAAAAATTGAAGCATTTATAAAAAAACAAAAAATGACAGAATAACTGTAATTGTAAATTATGTATGAAGGTAAACATAAAATAATAATTTCATTTAATTAATACAAAACTATTGCCAAATTTGCAAGTGTAGCATATTTATCAAAATGGTACTAATTAATGCCAAACATAATGTGTAGATCAATGTAACCACATAATATAACATGTAAAGATTCCATGAAATATTTGTTCATTATAATATTTCAGGAAATTCTGAATAAAATAGAACTTTTATAATAATTTTTAAATTACAAATTGTATTCATAATTAAGTATAAGATAAAATAAACATTAATTAACTTCATGCATCCTTTTTAAACACCATAAATTAAAATAAAATTAATTGTAATGAATTCAAGTAATAAACATTAACAATTGTACATTCTATATTGTAATTTGTGTCTTACAACATTGTTATAGTTATGTACAACGTCTAAGCTATTTGTGCAGGTTATCTCATAAAAATGTGTTAATACATTAAACACAGTTGTTAGGTACAAGGCTAATTCATTTTTTAACTCTAACGAAACCATTTATAACATATAAGTCTGTGTAGTTATGAAATAGTTACAATTTTGTTGCCTCTAATTTCTTAATCTCTCATCATTTTTCGGATCGCATTGTTAATCTTGCGGCAATGAGCATTGAAGGAACCTCGGCTCTTGGCGAACAGTTTGGAAATTTCTTCATCACAAGCCATGGCTGGACATTGGGATTCATAGTATCCAGCTGGATTGAGGGCGCATCTACAAAAAAGCAGAAGTGTCAGGATCGGAAGACCTCGGGCGAGTCATGCATCTCTCAATAATTATTTTGGTGTATGGGGTATCATTGAGCCCTATCAATAATTTTATAAAATTGTTTCAAGTGTACAGGATTATTTTATTCATCGATAAACGCAAAAATAGATTAGAAGGAGCTTTGATAATTAGTACGTTAGCTTGTTTCCTCAATTTGTAAAAACAGTATTAATATATTTTTAGAGACATTCTCTTATAAAATTTCTTTCGTTAATTTGGTACTCTAGCTTATTTAAAAGATTTTTCAAATGAATAATTATAAATCAATCATTTATTGTAATTTTAATTGCTTCTCTCCCGCCTTCCAAGATTAGTAGATATGATTACGTGCCACTTGCCTATTTGATTATTAAATCTATTGAATATATCCCCATCGTATTATATATCTACTTAGTAATATCCTAATACGAAAATGAATTACTTCAAACATTACACAATATTAAATTTCTAAGAATATTTGTAAAATATAAGTTACCTACTTTATTTATTACATTTCCTTTCCTTTCCATGCCCCCTAATATTTATTTATAAATCATCTTCAGCATTGTATATATATTTAAGTACATAATAATATGTATATTTTCAAAAAATAAATGTTATCTTTAAATTTGTTTAAAATATGTTGTTTCCTATATATTTATATAACACACAATAAGAAAAATATAAAATATAGCAATAATTAAAAAAAAATATATATTTCATTAATACAAACAGGAGTCTGGAATCTTAAAATGATTTTTTGAATTTCCATGCGAGAGCAAGAAAGATTACATTTACCACTGTGTCGACTAAATAACATTAAATGAATGCACTACGCACGAGGTCAGGATAATTGCCGATGTATTAAAGGATAACGTTTCTTCTCTATTTGTGTACCTATCCTTTCTTTGTCCACATCTTTTCTTTCGTTAAATCTGAAGATTTTCAGTATTTTTCATTTCACTGGCTTTTCAAAGATATTTTTTGTACCTGTAAGCTATGTTACATGGTAACTGGAATATTTTTTATAATATTGTTATTCCCATGAATATATTTTAGCATATACAGACACGTATTTAAGTAGTTAAGAGATTGATTACTATACAACTCTATATATGGTAATAGTTGACTAGCTTACGTGCACATCCGTTTACATCCATCATCGAATGACTTCTCAGTCGAGGCAAGGAGAGAGCAGACGTAGTCACTGTTGACGCATGGTGGAGGCTCCTGCATTTGACCTTGACTTACATAAACCAGACCCAACGTCAAAAGAAACAAGCAGATTCGATGCATTCTGTCTCAATTCATGAAAATAAAGATAAATATTGGACTTGTAGACCTGTATAATAATTAACACAATAATAGGTAATAACAGCAGTATGTTAATACTTGACATGCATAATCTCCTTAGGCAAAAAAACAATGAGAAAGATGATCAAACGTGCGTATTACTTCTACGAATAGGCGTTTTCGTTGCAGATAAACTAATATTTTCATAACTTAAAAATAAATATTAGGAAACCTGATTGGATTAATTATAATAATAGAAAAATAATTACGTTCCTACATATATCTATGAAACATAAAATATGAATAATTTGTTAAACGCTAAAACAGTACGAATGGTAATTAAATCTCATAAATGTTAAAGTTAGTACATTTATTATTTGAATACACAATAGTGGATGAATTTAAAGATTAAAAGAAGATTGAAAATATTATGCTGTAACGCAAATTGTACCAATAAAAAAACGGAATAGTTTATTTTTTTGGTAGTACATAGTAAAAGTAGATTTTTATTTAACCAAATTAACTTTCCATAGTTATTAAGCTCTGCCATTTTTTCATCCTGAGGAATAATTAAAGAAATCTTTAAATTGTTCTCAATAGTTAATTTTCATGAATAGTTAATTTTGCATTATTCTTATAACCACTATATGGTACAGAATTTATTTAAAAAAAGAGAACCATATATATATATATATATATATATTCTTTTGTAAATATCCTAACGAAGAATTGTTTATTTGTGTAATAATTAACAGAAGCCTTTTGATAAAGCTATTCTTAGAATATTATAATAAATACAAACCAACAAATAAACAAACAAACAAACAAACAAATGCTCTATTTCCAATGTAAACAATTAGGTATCTACTTATACTTTTTTAAGTTTCAAATATCAATAATTTATAATAATTGGAATGTAACCATCATATATATCATATATATCATAGGTACTATTAGAATTACATAATCATGATATTATAAAATGAGTGTGTGAACTGTTTTCAATAGACCCTATTTATAAGAACATTATGAATTAATCATAAACAAATAAATGTTATCCGTGGGATACTCTTGCGACATCCTTCTTTGTATCCAACGATTTCAATTAGTATATCGAGAAATAGTCCTTCTGCCAAACAGCATGTTTTGACTTTTTGGTACCAGTTTTAGCAACCAAGGTTATTAAACATTTTCTAAAAGCACATGATCCAAGGTTCCTTCTGACGTATGATAACCTTTTGTACAGAGTAGCTGTCAGGAGATACAGTCATGTTACTAATTTCCTATATTAAAGAATAGGAAACTTTTCTATGTTTTTGACCCAATTTTCGTGAAAACGAACATTTTAAAGAAAATACAACTATTATTATATGTTTGAATATATTTATGCATATAATTTTGTTCCTCTAAGTGTTTTCTACATACTAGAAGTAAAATTAGATGGATAAGTCATTTTATCTAATTTCTATAAACATTTGAATATTAATACTAAGGCCTATTTTAGGCCTATTTTAGCTTGAGAACCAGTATTCAAATATTTCTAGAAAATAAATAGTATGACCTTTTAATCTAATTTCACTTGTATTGTGTAGAAAACACTTAGATGAACAAAATTAGATGCATAAATTTATTACAACATATTTTTAATAGTTTTATTTTCTCTAATATGTCTGTTTTCACGAAAATTGGATCAAAAACAAAGATATGTTTCCTATTCTTTAATATAGGAAATTAGTAAAATGGCTGTATCTCATGAAAATTACTCTGCACAGAAGGTTATCATGCAATTATGAAATCCTTAGTATAAGAGCTTTAAAATGATGTATAACAACCTTGGTTTCTCAAACTGGTACCAAAATAGCCCTTGGCAGAAGGACTGGCAGTAAGCATGTCTTACAAAAATTACACTTATAGATTGAAAACATAAAAGAAAATAGTAAATCAAACTCCATCATTACATTATTATGTATTTTACTATTATTATGATACCAAACTCAGTCTTTGCCAGACATGTAGTAAGCTAAATTAAAATAGAGGAATTTCATACATGTTGCTACTGTATAAATTGTATATTTTCTATATAGGTATGTATAACGTAATGCATGTACATATATGAGCGTAAAAAGAAGGTAGTAAGCCTTTATTTATGTACTGGTAAATTTAGACGAAACAATTAAGTTCTTAATAATGTTATATTTCGGAGTTTATTTGCATAGGCGTACTCATTATGTGTGGGTGGAAATGTTTGTGAGATAGATATATAATGTAATGTTCAGTTATAAGTAGGAGTGAACACTGTTTAGCCTGACGATTCTATAATAAATTATGTGGTACATTATCAAATACATGATGAAAACTGAGAGTATATTTGATTCATAAAAGTATTATATATTATTATAATGATTTTACGTTACAATTTCCGCATTTACCACGTCATATACTATAGAATCGTCAGACTAAACCGTTATATAACATTTTATAATATATATCTCTCATCGACCTTTCCAACTACCAAATGTATGTTTATGCAGATAAGCAGTGAAGTGTAACGTTAAAAAGATTTTCTATTTTTCATCAAAATTTACCAGCATATTATAAAAACCTACTACTCTATTCTTCACTTTCTTATTATCTCTTCTATGCTGTGGTAAAATATACTATAGATGCTATAAATTATATGTTTTGCGTTATATTTACGAATAACAATGACTATATATATATATTATAAAGAAACAAACTAAAGCACTATATTATGTAATAAGTATGAAAAATCTATACTTACGATATTTTTGTAGGTGTAATAATGCTGCTACACTGGTTTTTCTCCAATTTTATACTTGATAATGTTGGCCTATAAGTCAATTTATTACCGAAATACGATAACACGAAACCATACACCTACTCATAACATTCATGCTTGTCTAGTATAGATAAGAATTGTAACAGCGTTCTATATAATAAGACGGTTTTTATGCAATAAGTGCTCGCATACTTCCTTATCTATTAACTTATCGATTCGACTGCCAGATATTTTTGTTCTTCTCGGAGAAGTGCTTCATTGTAAGTGTATGATTAATACACTTAATCAAAATACCGCTTATTGTATTAAGTCAGTTTAACAAGCTGTGAGGTTTAAATTTCCTCAAAACATGCCAACTCTACCTATGTCAAGGTTAATCAACTTTATAGAGGTTAAGGATTTGACTTCTTATACTAACTGGTTGTGGTCATGAGCATATTCCTGACTTGTGATTATCACCTGTTATTATATATGTAGGTTTTTATCATAGATCAATATTTATATTTAAAAATAGCTTTAATTTTCTTTAGAGAAAATAAAACCTCATTAAAAAACCTCTTAGAAATTGTAAATATATTTATCCACAATAAGTTTATTTAAAACAGAATAATTGTAAATTTTAAAAATTTTATTTTTCTAATTTAAATTAATATTATTAATAATAAATAGTTTGTATTAATTGTATAAATAATAAATTTATTTAACATCGCTCTTTAGTCTACCATAAAACTTTCTACATTTACAAATTGAAATTAGTTATTTGCAGAAAGTTGTATTTTTTACCAGCACTTAAAAATATTATATATTCAAATTTCACAATCAACTATTAATATAAATATCAAAATAAATTATTAGTATTTATTGCGTATTATATATATATATATATATATATATCTTTGAAATAGTTGAGTTCCTTAAATCGTTGAAAGAGTTTCTTTGTTTCCGAAAAATACTTTAAAAATACATTTATTTTTATTACATTAAAATAGATTATCTTCATATTAAAATTAACTTATGACACAATTTGTTATTTATTAAAACACATTATTTTGATATTCACCGACAATTTGACGAAATCAATTATAAAGACAGATAGTTAGCTCATATTACTCTATCTCAATATCACTCTAAAATACTGTATTAAAAGTTATGTAAATGTCAATATTAAAATAAAGACATCAATATTGTAAATAATATTATATCTGTCGCAGAATGTAAAAAATATTAAAGCATTTAGATTATAATATTTATATAGAGAGAGTTTATTTTTGTGCTATATTCTATATGTGTAATATGCTATAATATATAAACATGGATCAGATAGTTATAAAGGTACATTATATATCATTATCAACATATAAAGTTACAAAGTGTATATAATACCTACGCTAAATAGATTTGAAATTTGAGTGTGTCGTAATGTCACCAAACAGAATTCCATGTCTAATCAATCATGTAATGCTGCCTTATCTTCCCATATTTACATATATTCTTGTTGTCATTAAAGTAAATGGATGTATTTGTGAGTTTTGAACAATATTTCATAGCTTTTAACTTTGTATAACTACAAAAGGACGTATTAAACACGCTAACATACATTTTACATGTATTACTCGAAGCTTGCCGCTTGTTTCATTTCTTTTTACCGCCCAGTTTTTCCTTGCTCCTTTCCTGCTTCTTAGTTGCTATTTTAGGATCCTCATTAATCTCTTCGATAACGGACGCTTTCAGCTTGACGGGAAATTCTTTTACTGGTCCATCTTCAGCGTTTTCTGCTTTCAGTTTTGATTGTAATTCTTCAATATTAGGAAATTCAGCGTCAGAAGATCTTCGGGAACATTTGCGGCTATGAACTCCCTCAGCATCGGTAATTGTGAGACGATGTTCCGAAGATTCCCTCTTAGAGGTCATTGTTTCTTTTGCCAATTTAACAGAATTTAAAATAAGCCATTCATGAATATCGAATAATTGTAATCTTTCTTAATAAATAAACGAAAAAATTGAGCACGAAGACTTAAAAAAATTAAATAAGTGATCTTGAAATAAATAATTAATATGCTAAACAAAGGATCCCATATTATATGATGTAATAGAAAAGTATTTAAGCATACATTTTAGTTATGATAATTGTGCATTAATAATTGAATTTAATTGTATTGATTATTTCATTTACACTGTGAATTTATAAGCGATAAAGAACAATTTAATTTTTCTCCAACATTCGCGAAATCAATTAATAATGCCAAATGACGGTAAACTACAGAAGAAGCCAAAAACAAGACAATTAGCGATTTGCTTGAGAAATGCTAGCAGCTCTAATCATTAATGCTAAGGAGAATAAGTCTATGTGTTACCCTTAATAAATCAAACTAAAGTGCAATAAAAAGCTCAGTTGTGATATCAACACAATTGTCATGTAATCGGGAACAAAATGCTCATAAGTTTAACTTTTAAGGGGTATCTTAAAAGGTACCTTTTTAAAAGGGCGTTAATTTCGACAAAACTGTTTTTTCTTATCATTATTTTACTTATACATATGTTTATTATTGCTTATTTTTTATCAGACTTCTTGATTTATTTTAAAGTTTTATTGGAAAATACATTTTTTCATGAAATTGATCTTTATGGCAGAAAGTATATACAAATTTCATCAATAAAATATCAGTCTTACTTAACAATACCTTACAATTGAAAATAAAAGCGCAAACTGCATCTTAGTACTTAAGTCGTGCGATTAAAGTAAAATGCAACAATCTAAATGTAAAGCGGAAAATGTTGATATGGCAAGATAATTTTGGGTTTTTATTTTGAAAAAATAAAGTATTCATTCATCAAATGTTTACACCAAAATTTGACTATTAAATTTCACATCAAAATAAAATAACAAAATTAATACATTTAATGGTAATGATTTTTTATGAATTTGTGTTATCTCATTTTTATGAATGTTAGAGTTATTGTATATATTGAGCAATATTTTATGCGAGTCCCCATTATCATATATTTAATTAATAGCGCTTCTTTTATATTAATTTCATCATTTATTTTATTTATTTTTATTTATTATATTTTTTAGCTCAATTATGAGTTTTTATTATTGCCACTTTATCGTTTTTGATTTGATAATTCTGTTATATGTATTATTTCACTAAAAAGTAATATTTATATCTTTAGAAGAATTCTGTAATAAATATATTTATTACATTGATTACTCTATGGGTATAATTAATTAAAATAGGTTATTTTAACATGAAAAAAATAATCAAGTAATTAAATTATATCAGTATTGTTTGGTTGAGAATGGCTTCGGTAAGTAGCCGAAATATATACTAGTTATGTTATACAATTTATGCCTTTTGTTTATTTCTACAAATAATATTAAGACGGCATATTGCGGTTCATCTTCGCAAACAGTACTACCATTAGTTTTATCTAAACAAAAACAACCGGGTCGCAAAATGAAAGCCAAGAAACGAGCTTCTCAAAAGAAAAACGTTGAACTAATATTGATGATAGGAAGTAAAGCCATTAAAAATTGATATGAAAAGGACGCCAAGATTTAAAATCAAAAATGTTAAAATTATAATGATGATACATAATACAGCCTTTGAAGAAATTGATATACACATGGCGCCAATATAAAATTGTTACAATACATCTGTTTAAAATGCATAAATGTATAAATCAATATGGAATATAAATGTATAGGTATACGTCTTACGAATGGTATAAATTTTACATATTATTTTATAGGCTGTATCACAAAAAACGAGCGGCTATCCAAAACCGTATTTATTTATTTAAAATATTTAGTACATAGAATTACTAGGTATTCAAACAGTGAAATTGTACATAGAATTAGTAGT
>JAYRBW010061021.1:0-10526 GCA_036023295.1 Invenusta paracnida | reverse complement strand
TAATATACATTGTCAACCAATCAGAACTAGCCTGGCATCCAACTGTGAGCTTGCAAGGACAATAGTGTTAGATCTATGCAGCCTCCAGCTAATTTTACAGTAAAGGGTGCCTTGTGTCTCCCGGTATTATATAGAACTTATAGTACTCCCTGACACTACTAAAAGCTGGCCACAATTATCAAGCATCCATTGATAGCATCACACTCATTTAATTCAGTTTAATTTATTTTCTGAAAAAAATTTAATTTGTGGCTAAGTACTCCTCACTTGCTGATGGATCCATCAAATGTATACTAGGAATTTTGAATTTTTGTACACCAAGAGTGTACAGTGTGTTTCATAAATATAATATATTTGTTCTATATAGTATATACACACCATAATAAACTATTAAAAAAAAACAATATAACTTGTAATATACATTGTTAACCATGCAATAAACTATACAAATATGCAAATCATTTTCTTGCATATTGTCAAATAATATTATTTCAAAAATAGATGTTAGAATTATATATCAGAAATTATATGACCAATTGATAATAAAAGTTAAATATAATGTTTTCTATATTGACAATAATTTGTTTATATTTCCTTTTAATTATAATTCTAGTTAGAAGCTATTTATAGTTCTTGCTCAGGCATGACAACTCTCTGGAAATTCAAGAAATTCTAAAAATTCTGAAAATATTTTGATGGTTATGTAATGTAAATATATGTAATGGAATGATACATATTTTTCAGAAATTTATTTGTTCTCTGTTATCATGCCTGTTGTTTGGATTTCCTAGGATATTTATACATATAATTCTTGATCTTAAAATTAAAGAAATTACAAAAAATATCTTACCAAACAAAAATGTATAATTATTCATTAGTTTACAATGGGCCATCCAAAAGACATCTTGCAAGTCATTAGAGGACAAATTAAGTTATTGAAAGATAGAAATTAATCTAATTCTGCTATCACTGATTGTTTAAATATTTCCAAGGGAACTATGTCTAATACTCTCAAGCAAATAAATGACCATAACACACTTAACAGCTTACTAGAATATGACCATCCTCCTAAAGTTAGTGAACAAACTGACAGATTCATTTGTTGTTTCATAGTGTTAAATCACTTTCATTCTGCTACTGATATAAAATGTCAACTGTCCAGTAGAAACATTGATTTGAGTATTACACAGATCAAAATGCAATTAAAATGGTTTGGCCTTGCTGCTTATCATCCAGCAAAGAAGCAGAAATGTCTTTAGTTTGTAAGGATGTATGCAGACTGGACATCCTCCTAAAGTTAGTGAGCAAACTGACAGATTCATTTGTTGTTTCATAGTGGTAAATCACTATCATTCTGCTATTGGTATAAAATTAGAACTGTCCAGTAGAAACATTTTTTTGAGTATTACACAGATCAAAATGCAATTAAAATGGTTTGGCCTTGCTACTTATCATCCAGCAAAGAAGCAGAAATGTCTTTAGTTTGTAAGGATGTATGCAGACTGGACAACAGATGACAGGTCAAGAGTATTGTTTTCTGATAAAAGTGCATTTGAGTAATTTTCAAGCTGCCAGCAATATATCCACAATCAACTCTATTATGTTCCAACCCACAAACATCCACAAAAAATGTTATGGGGATGTTTCAATGCTTTGAATACTGGTGGCTTCCTTCATTCCTTCAGTGAAGTCAAGAAGAAGTATTGCATTATCAGAATTGGAGGAATGTATGAAGAAGAAATGGTAGAAACTTTCTGCATTTTAGTTGGGATATTTAGTCATTTATGATAATATTTAGAGATATGAAATATTACATTTGTATTAACTATGTTATTTTAATTGCAACAGTTGCAATGTTATAACATTATTATACAAGTTATATTGTATTTCTCACCTAGAATTTAGATACACTTTCAGTAACAATAAATAAATATCCCACTTTAATTTATAAAAAAGTTAAAAAGGGCCCATAATGAAATTTATTTTGTAGAGGGCCCTATTCTATATTCTAACTCAAGGGCCCTAGTCTATCTTTATTTGTATCAAAGGGCCCATAATGAAATTTACTTTGTAGAAGGCCCTATTATATATTCTAACTCAAGGGCTCTAGTCTGTCTTTATTTGTATAAAAGGGCCTAAAATGCAATTTATTTTGTAGAGATCCCTATTCTATATTCTAATTCAAGGGCCCTAGTCTGTCTTTTAAAAGCTAAAGGGGCTTGGCTGCTTGCTTCACCATGAACACCCAGGAGGTTTGGGCCTTACAAAAATGCTTCCTGTGTTGACACACTAGACCATTTTCATGGTCTAAAAATGTACTATATTTGGCTTTATAAAAAATTATTGATATAATTTTAATTTTAAAGGATAAATAAACACTTATCATAATTTCTGTAATTTTCATATAATAACACACTGATGGTGTTATTATTAACACACACACATTATTAACACAAACTATATGATAGTATAGTTATTTCTGTAAAGTATAATACTGTTAATCCAAATTTTATGTTTATAAAGTTATTTTTTATAAAATAGGTTAAAAAGATCTGTAAAGAAAATCTGGTACAAGAGCTGTTTATATAGCACATTATACTTTAAATATATATATATTAATGAGTTAGAGGAGTAGAAAAGATTCTTATAATATATTTTAAAAGTATATCATGTTATTTCAGTTAAAAATATAACAGTTTTTATAAAAATTATAAAACATGATATTATCTAAGCTTTTTGATCACAAAAACCTTGTATAAATTTAAAATAAACACATATTTGAAATTAGGAAATGTTTACATATCTTTCTATAAATAATAATGTTTTCAAAATTATTTTACATTTTACATTTTCCAATTGAACAAGCTACTGTAAAGTGATGTGTGCTACTAAACTTAAATTAAATAAAAAAACGATAATATACCTTTTCTGTTAGTGAAAGTAAATATCAAAATAAGACTTTCATTATAAAGTTTGAAACATAGTTCCTACAACTATTTTAAAATTGCAATATTATACTTAATACAGGATTTTTACAGAATAAATTGAATGTTTTAATTTTTGTTAATATTTAATGTTATTATACAAATTTAAAATCTATTTAAATTGTATTTTTAGTACTGTTTGAATGAATGCACAATTGTATGTTGCTGAATATTGAGTTGGTTAATAATTATGACCTTTTCCTTTAGCTTTAGACAAGTATATAGCAAATTTATTGCTGATGTCTGATATTGCTAAAATAGACATTGTAAAGATTCAAATCATGACAGCATAATGAAAGTATAATATAACTGTTTGAAGCAGTTAAAAAGACTTGAGATTCTAAGGACAAAAACGAGTTAAAAGGGGAAGTAATTTGAACTATTTGTTTTATTATTTAAATTATCCTGGTTTTATTCTGCATAATGATCAAAATTAGTTGCTTTTATTAATAAATATAATAATTGTAAATAAGTTATTAATATCAACACTATAAACATTCTTTATATATTTCAAAAGTGTTAATCCTACTAAATAAATACATATATGAGTAAGTATAATTAATTTATAAATTATCTCTATTTGGGTTTCTTTTATATATAATTTCTTTACATTACCATAAATTATATATTATTAATAAATCGAAGTAAATTTATTTAGCCAGAAGGTATAATAATATGTAATTTGAGAAACGAGACACATTTGTCAACTCTTTTTTGCCTCCAGTTAGTATAGATTAATTATAATTAAGAGAGAACAAATATACATCAACTTTGATGCAATGGCATTGTAGGGAGCCACCTATTTAATCATCAAGATGTTGTATTTATTCACTTTGACAGATGCTTTGTTGAATAATAGTTAAAAGTATTTATTCATATTGATTCCTTCATATATATAAAAAATGTCTATTATAACTACAGAGTATGCAGTGTTTCACACAATTCAGAAATCAATGTTAACAGATGTTGTATTAGTTATACTCTGCTAGGTAAATTAATTATCTAAGTTGGTATATGCAGTTGTTTTATTCAGCTAACTAAATAAGACATATATCTATGGTTATAACTAAAGAGTATCCAGAGTCTCATAAAATTATTGTAGTTTACATTTTTTAAATATTGAAAATAGCTTAATAATGGTATGCTAATTTAAGAAATTTTGGTATGTAATTGCATATTTGTGTATGCTTGACTATGCCCCTAATATAGATCAATAAAATAACAGAATACAGACACACAGAAACTATAAACTAAGACATTAGAACAGGTCTAACTTATATTTTTTGGCTGCCATAGAGTAATGAAGTAGATATGACTAGGATCAAATAAATGACTACAATAAAAATTGTGTTGATTGATAATAAAGGAATAACAAAAAATACATTTAAACTTTATTTTCAATTTAGTATGTTTGGTCAAAAATATAAGGTGACTACTTTTCTTTACCTCATTTATAAGTAGTAGAAAATTAATTACATTTTATCAAAAACAAATTTTAAAAATTTCTGTTTAACTTTGTATTTAATGATCTGATGAATAAAATATATAAATAATTAACAAACAATCATTTATTATGAAGAAAACATAACGATTGTGTACAAATATAGCAGAATACAACTTTTTACTCTATAAGCTGTGCTGCTATGATGTAACTGATTATTTATTATATCTATACAGTATTTTTGATATTTCAATTTACATCTATAAATCTATTGTAAAATACTGTTATGGCACACAGTATCATAATACATGTGATTGGATAGTGAATTTCTATTGCTTAAATTTGAATTCAAAAGGGAATTGTTAATGTTATGGATTTTGGATTGCTTATTCTGCTATTTTGAACAGTATTTTACTATTTGTAAAAATAGAACTGAAAATTTTCATTATTTGACTTTGAATTCAGGCTTCTGGACAGTTTAATATAATTGTATTTATTTTCTGCTATTATTTATTTATGGTTGTTAGCCATTGATAATTTTTAACTACTCCCTAAATATAATTTCTAATTCAAGTGAACATACTTTTAAAAGCTGTAATTACTGTTGAGATACTACCAAATGAAGATTTTATTAATATTAGTGATTAACAGGGTCAAAAAGTTATTTACAACTTAAATTAAAATTATTGAAGAGAGATTTAGAAATGCTTCTAATTAAAATATCAAACATTCAATATAATATAGTGTTTACATATTTTTTAAAAAGGGTATTAATTTTGTCTTTGATAATTTTTTATTAGAGCAGACCTATTTGTAGATCTTGCACCCATTGTGATCAATGCTTCTTCGTCGAGAGACATCTCGGCTCCATCGTAGTGGCTCTGAGGTACTAACTACGTCATGGATGCCAGAGTGTGACCATCACACTGGTGACCAGTCAGACTCAGACGTTGACCAGCATGGTTGGCTGGCGTGTGGCAACCGAGGAGGTATTGTCAGCATTACCCTTACTAGTCTCAGTCGTAATGCAGCCAAGACATTCCACAGGACTAACTTCAACCTTTGTGATCACAAAAACCCGGTAAGAAAAATTATATAGTTTTCCTGATCTTATGTAAAATTATAATTTTATTGCTAAAAGTACATAAATAATCTGTGTTCTTCAGAGGTGAGTTTTTAAAGTCATAGTAAGTTAAATATGTAATCCACGTCCCACTTTTGAATTGTTATATAATTTCTTTAAATGCTGTTTGCTTTTAAATGTTCATTTTTATTTACAAGTTACTAACTAATAAATATTTTTTTAGTATCCTGTAATATAAATCCGAAAAATTCAAATTATGGAAAATAAAGCCGAACATATTTTGTGATAATTACGCATTGCTTCATCAATAGTTTGGATGTATAGAAAGGCAAACAGTCCGTATACACAATAAAGGCTATAAATAGAATAGTACAACTTATTTAGTAAACAAATAATAACATTTTTTAATGTAATCTAATATGAAATTTACTAAAAAATTCTGTGCTGATATAGAATGAATATAAAATTTAAGTAACAAAATGAATGAAATGTTACTGGTAACATGACGTTAAAACGAATTATTAGTGACACTAAAATAAAGACAAAAATCAATACAATTACATATCTAATTTAATGGTCATAAACCACGATCTCAGGGACAGCCGCTTTTCATAATATAATTTCCGTTTTAGAAAGTTTGTATTAATTTTTATTATGATTTTGGAAGATCAATGGTTTTGTAACCGGTTATCGGATGGAAAAGGTCTAGTGGTTGCTCTTTGTTTGACACGTGCTCTTGGGCTGTTTTTGTCTGACCCACATTTTAAACTGCGCAATCTTGAAAGGAGATATCCTATAATGCAGTTTGGGTCGCTTGGAATTTTGGGCGTTCAAAGAAGTCCAACGTTTACAGAATAAAGAAAAAACAACTTTGAACTCGAATCGCGAAAATTCAACGAATTCGTTCAAATTACCCTTAACATTTAAGGATCTTGAAATTGACTTCTGATGAACCTATATTTCGTGTGTACTTTTTAAAGTTGAGCTATCTTTATGAACTTAGCTTTAATATTATGTCAATGGTGAATTCATCGAAGTAGATTTCCATATGCTCATATATACAGTTAATTTTTTTCACATCAATAAATAATTTTTCCCAGTGATTGCATACCATAGATTCTCCTAAACTATCATTTTCAGCACTAAAATCGCATTTGTACACTACTTTGTACTCTACGTTTATGCTACTTTTTCTATTACTTCCACTTGATAATACCAACATTTTACACATTTAATTGAGATAAATGAGTTATTACATGTTTCATTAGGTTAATTGAACATTCATCATTTTTTATTCCTACAATATACACTATATAAATCAAATATGAACAAAGAAGAGACTAATACATGTTTGTCAATTTTGTTCCATCACTGGCGATCTGTTTATAAATATTAGTATTACTTTGTTAAATTCATTTTCCCCTTACCAGGTTCACATTGTTGAGTGGAATCCTGTGTACCGAAAACTGGCAACATGCAGCGCACTGGGAGCGATTTTAGTTTATCAGAAGAGTGATGACAGATGGACGGTAGATCTTGTCAATGATCGGCCTCATCAGGTAAATCACTTGGGTTATAAAGGTTCATAATTAACTGTGGGACTTGTGTCTTTATATTATTTTTGATAACACAGGATACCCAATGTTTAATCAATATCACACTAATAATGTATCATGCGTATTAAGTCTATATTTTAGACTTACTAAACAAATTCATTTTCGCAGCTGTAGGGTTGCCTTTTCATCATTTAAATTAGTGATGGCCAACTTATTCTCGTACACATTATTATGAAGTGAACGCTTACTGTTATATTGAATATAGTTCTTTTATGTGTTATATAAAGAGTTATTTACTTACCTTAATCGAAGAATATATTTCAGAAGCAAATATTGTTTATTGGCTATTAAAAAGTTCATTTCTGATTGGAAGTATCAATTATTTTTTGTAAACATATTTGAAAATATTTTTGAATGAAAAGCACATGATATTTTCTTTCACTGTTTTATTCTTATTCTTATTATATTTAATATTTATAATATTATAATTAGATTGAGGTGCCATAGGCGATCATAATTTTTAATATAGTTTTTCTCACAAACATGAACAACTGCAGTACCGGTTTCGATCTGGTTGGATCTCATCAGCTACAGGCAGGTTCGAAACAGATCGAAACCAGTGGTTCATGCTTGTGAGAAACACTTTATTATAATATTATAATTAACTTATTTTTTCAAACTAATTAAACAAATTTAGCAGTTCTGTTATAATCTTAAATAACTTATAATATACTATATTATAAAATATAATAATTGTAGAGTGATAAAACATGTTGGATCAATAGTTATATAAAGATTAGTAATGACAATTCTCTTATATCCATTTTAATGAAAAATAATAATAGTTTAAAATAGGTATTAACAGTGGTTGACTATATCATAAAGGCTATGTATTCAGAATTTATAATTTATAAAATAATATGTCATTATTTGTATAAATGATCTATAAATATATACCTATATATATATATAATATTCTTGTTAAAAATATATTATTTATAGATTACCTGTGTAAATAATGACATTATTTTATGAATTCTAAATAAATAGCCTTTATGGTATAGTCAAACACTGTTAATACCCTTTTTAACTATTACATTTTTCAATAAAATGGATATGAGAGAGTTGCTATTACTAATCTTAATATAAAAATTGATCCAACATGTTTTTATCACTACAATATTTTTACAGTATATTCAGTATATTTTATATTATACGTATCTATGTACATTATTTGTTTACTCCTCATACAAAGCATATTGTCAACTACAAAGTTAATATTGCACATTTTTTTAATTAACACAACTTCATTTGTATATATTATGTTGAAATGGTCATGTTTGCATTAAAGCTAATTAAACATAAGCGAGATAGTTTATTTTAATCCTCAGTAGTATCCCTTATAACATAATTAATTATTCAGTGAAAAATCTGCAATAAAAGGAAATTATAGAAAATATATTTTTTGCTTATTATGATCCACTGGCTTTTATATACCTTCAGACAGAGATTAAAAATATGCACAAATATTTCATATTTAGGTATTACGTATACATATATCACGTATATTACGTAATCGTATTATTTATGTAGTACGTGCTGTTGTGACTTGTATATACATACATGCAACATTTAAACGTGATTAAATGTAGCATTATTAAAAATTAGTACTTACATACTTTTTTCACCATTAAATAATCACAGAAAAATATGCATACTGTTTGTCAAAAGTAGCAAACTTATGTAAGGATTAGCATATTTTAAAATGTTTTTTTTATTTCATGGATTTATATTATTAATTAATGGAGTTATAAATATTAACGCGCAATGTCTATTTTTTGTTTTATTTTAATTTTAATGTGAATTTTGTAGTTTAATTATTACCAAGAATTTTTAGAATCATACTTTATATATTCTATTTGATTTTTTACCTACCATTTAAACTATAATATGTCTTACTAGCCAAATTTAAATATAATACAGACTTGTTCAGAACTACGAATTTGAGGCGTAACCTTCGTATCTTGGAAATGTATAGGTAAACTACGGATGCGCGTGTTAGTGTATATTTTTTTAAATATTATTTTATTGTAGGCTATTTGTAGTCAGTTATAGTCATTATATTGTTATCTTTCTAAAGCTAGCTATTTGTTTTATATTTTTAATGCACAAATTTCCAGATTTACTCTAATCGTTTTGTACTTATATTTTATTCTTCGAATGCTTCTATAAACAATAATTTTGAAATATTGTAAATATGGATATTTATAAAACTGTATCATAGTACAGATAAACGAAAATGTGTCTGTAAAAATTGAATTTTGTTTATTAAACGGTTTAAATATAATGTAGAATATTTTATTGATTTATTTTCTCTTTTATATGCACCAATCAGGTGGAAGAGTTTCGCTGGTCACGTTCGGGTGAGCGGGTGATGATCGTTTACTCGGACGGGCTGCTTGTGGTAGGGTCAGTGCAGGGCCAACGTCTTTGGCATCGTATGATGGAATTGCGTGGTGGTAGTCGGCGTCGTGTCCAGGGGGGTGGGCCGCCGGGTGGGGGAGGAGGCGGGCATCCGATGCCAGGACCAGCAGATACCTACCATGGCGGCGGTGGCGGACAGCAGCACTACTATGCCACCAGTCAACACCAGGTTAGTGTCAGTATAATTAATATTACTTATCTAAATCTGCAAGTCATATTTATAAGTGTCCGAACCGTGAAAGTACAAAAACAAGTACAATTCATTTTTTATTAACTATGTTCATAATAGGAAAATTCACACGTTGTTGCTTAATTAAAGTTAACACTTTTTTTATTATCCCGGCAGCTTTCGAAAATACTTTCTATGCCAGAATTCTTAGAAAATGTTAGTAATTGTTAAGAAAAGAGCAAACAGGTTTCTTAACTTTTGATAACATGACACTATAAAGTTGAGCTGTTCTACCTCTGTCACTTTGAATTTGAATTTTTTTGGGGAATCCGAAGTACTGATAAATAATAAAGTAGTTTACCAATCTAGAAAAACAAACTCAGATAACTATAGTCAGTATGGATCAGGGTTCTTGTTATAATATTAACAATGAAGTCTTGTTGACTATTAGGAATAGTCAATGCTATTAATTTTGCCACGAAAACTCTTGTAAAATTCGTTTTCAGAATAAAATCCGTGAAACTCTGCTTATGTATTCATAAGAAATTACACAATATTTGTTCAATGTCGATAATTGGTATTAAATTTAAACCTATCTTACTGAACTATCAGAATAACACAATTTACGTAGCATATTAAAAGATATGGGTGCGAATCAAATTAACGTCACTTTTTGTGACCAAATTTTAGAAAATAAATTTAGAATCGAAATAAGTATCCATATATATATTTAAACATTACTAGATGTCAAGTTTATATAAAAAGGATTAAAATTTAGTTTTCTGTAAAATTAGCCTCTGTGCATTCA
>JAYRBW010061020.1:0-10527 GCA_036023295.1 Invenusta paracnida | reverse complement strand
CACTAAGCCGATTAGAGATAGAATCATCAAGAATGAAACGAACCCTACCAACCTACTTACAAAGGATCCTGTGACAGCATCTGCGCTCGTTGAAGAGATTCTTCGGCGCTTAGAGCACTAACAACAACAACAACAGCAGCAATGAGAATTAAATTGAAGATGACAGACCAGAAGGACAGATTGAAGGAAGAGATTGAATACAATGGTGGTTGTTCATGAAGGAAATGAAAGATGTCCAGGGAGAGCTGAGCAGAGAAATGTGTTTTCAGAGAGAGTGGGGCCAATGAGACCTTGTGTGACAATTTATACTCCAATAGATGCATTCAGAATGGTGTTTGATGAGTGGACCCTTCGATATATCATTGCATGCACCAAAAAGCAAGCCAGTAGGCTTGGTTTCCCCAACTTGATATTTGGCAAAGAGGATCTCAAAAAGTTGATTGGATTATTCTATCTGCTATGCATCAACAATCAAAGGAATAATACTTATAATACTTGTCTTGATGTAATTGTGTGCATTTTTATTTGTATTTTTCATGCTTTGCTTAATTTTCATGTATGTGTATATTATATATTCATTTCCTTGTTTTTATTGTACTTAAAATTAAAAGTACCTTTTAATAAATTTTGATAAATTGAAAGACTCAGAATTAAAAAATAAATAAAATGATGATCCATAATAGCAATTGAAGTAATCATAAATACATTATAGAAAGTTGTTTATAATTACATAATGCAATGGAAAAGCTATACGTTTTATATGATATATTTATTATAATAGATTAAATTTAACCATAATCGTCAATTGACAAATTTTGCCATTATATAGGTATAACTTATCAACAACAAAAAATGATGATCTGAAATTATTTTTTTAATTAATATTTTGTACATTTTATAAAAGGATTAAAAGTCACAAGAGCAATTAGAAAAATATTCAGCCAAAAAATATTATGTAATTTTTTAAAATGAAAATTGTCAATTGACAGGTTTTGCCATTCTAGTATTAACAGGGTTGCCACTCAGTCAGGAATCCTTGAAAAGGTCAGGAATTTCGAAATCTTAATTCCCAACCTAGAAATGGTAGGGAATTTAGCTTCATCAGTGAAATTCCAGAAAAAGATCAGGGATTTAGCTTTTTCAGTTAAATTATGTAAAAGTTTAAAAATTTTGCATGCTGCTCTAAAATTGTAATTTTTACTATATAAATAGATTATAAAATAAATTGTTAAAAAAGTAACTTGCAAATGAAAAAAATGCATGACCAGTTTTAGTTGGATAAAGCTAGATTTGAAGAAGATAATTAAATGTCTTTTTCAAAAATAATAGATTGACACACTTAAAAAACCACTGCTGGCCAAAATTTTCAAGAAAGTTTTTTTATGCAATTTATTAAACAGATCCTGTAATTTTTTGTGATTTGATCATTGGTAATTGCGTGATTCTGATTCCAAGATCACACATTTATTATGTAAAAGATAGGCAACCTAAAGTTTGCAGATTATTTTGGATAAATTCGTTTTACAATACTTATTGACTTAAATTATTGCATACAAGTATATCTTATTAGTTTACATGATATTCATCATGAGAATGTTAATATGTTGATCCTCCCAGCTTTTACTTAGTTCCTGAAGGTTAGTATAACAATTTTAATTTTTGATCAGGACCATAGACTTCATATGGATCAAAATCTATAATATTTTGGAATTTAATTTATTTTATCAATACCAAATTTAAAATCAATAAATAAACCATAAACATATATGTGAAATTGATTCTTTTTCATTATAAAACCAGTTAAACGTTCCAATCATTAGCCAAAAAGCAATAAAATCTTTGAAAGCTGAGTCTAAATAATACTATTTCAAAATTGGTATATATACATAATTTCTGTTTTGAGCCAAAAACTTTTCAAACAAGTTGTGATGCCTATTCTTAAAACTTTTCCTCTCCATAATATATTTTGGGAGATTTACAGGTTTTGCATTCCCTTGCATGAATAGAAGAGTCCTCAGTAAATCTAGTAAAGTGTCTAGCTGTAGCCATCAAACTGTTTTCTTGCGAAAAATTGATACTGTGGTTGATGAGTGGAAGGTGTTTAAAGTTAAACAAAAAATTAGTCTACTTCCTTCTTCATACTCACCAAGGAGTTATTGATGATGAAACAGATGAGCAAAGTGAAGACTAGATAAAAACAGGACAATACAACACAACAAATAGATAATTTATACTTATAGGCACACGTTTTTTCCTTGAAAACTTAAAATGGTTTACCAAAAAATCCTACTCTTGTCATATTTGTCAAGATCTGTCTGACTCTTCAACTGAACATGGAAATGCTAATGTGGAAAGATCTTAATGAAAAAAAAACTCATACCAACCTCTGGAAGAACACAAATATCTGATGAATCCCTTATTTGGTAGAACAATATTGTTCTACTTCATCATTAATGAAAAGGCATGATGGACGACTTTTAAAACTGCCTATCACTCCAAGAGTGCTGAAAGTTGTGAAGATTGCTGGATCTGAAAACATGCAAGATTAAATTCTATTGTTCAAGCTGCCGAGAATGTAGTAATGCTGTTAATACTCCCAGTTTGAAGTTAATTTAAGCAGATACATTCAGAATCGAAGGAATGGCCATTAATAATTCAATTCTTGTAAAATGCAAAGAGCTAAAACACAGCAATGGAAAAGCAAATGTCAGACAATTTAAAAAGAAAATTGAAGCTGGAAAGCCTATATGCAAAGTGTTACTAAAAAGAAAAAGTAGAACAAATTGAAAAGAAAAATTGAAGCTGGAAAGCCTATTCTTGGTGTTAATAAAAAGAAAAAGTAGAAATATTTCATGTGAACTACTTATTTTGAATCATAAAAATGATGATATTGATAGTGTGTTATCCTAGACATCTATTTAAATTATTTCTATCATATTATTATTGTTGTAAGTCATATTATTATTGTATTATACCTAGTGTAGATATGTAACTTTTATGCACATTAATATTCTGTCTTATATTTAGTCTGAAGATTAAAGCCACATTGTTGTGTATTAAACATCCACAATGACCATATTGTGCAACTGACTCTTGTGCTTAAGAGGCTTATTATTAGTGTATCATGGCTGTATCCATGTAGAATTAATAGTATTATTAATGTTGCTATTAATATATTCATTTATATACAATAGTTGTCTATATTTGTACTCTTTAATGAATCTTAAATTCCAATGAAATAACATATTTGAAAAAATTTCAATATAACTCTAAAATTAGATATAGATATTATGGAAGAAAAATTGAATGTATCTGACAAGTGATAGACCATCCCTGCCATGTAGGGTTGAACTTTTTTTTGTGCTCCAAGTTTATTCTCTGATATTGATCTAGAAGCTCTACAGTCATGATTGTAAATATACTTTATTAGTTTGTTTTTACTGAAAATTTGTGGAAGTAGATATCAATATTCACTAATGTCCATGCCACTCAACCTAATCTCAATGCAGCAAATATCATGGACAGATGGCATGATACCAAGAACTCTGGGAGTATACTATGCAAGTTATACATTTTCTGTAAAGCTGGACAATGATTTCATATATAGGTAGTAACGTTGTATACATTATGTTGATATGTATCAATAAAAGGGAAAACAAAGAAAAGTAATATTATAATAATATAATATGTTGGGATTCTGACTGCAGATAATTTGCAATTCAATCTATTGTGTAGTTCAGAATAGGACACACAAATGGCTAATAGCCAAAATGTAATAGTATAATGTCAGTTTCTGTATTCTTGGAATTGACATGAGCAGTGCTTTCATCACTATAAAAAGCAATAAACTGATAAACATCTTCATTGACATATTATATGAAGATGAAACTTCAGTGATTCAATATCTCCTAAGCAACACAAAACTCTACATCAAAATAAATAATGTCGAAAACACAGTAAAATCAAAAATTGAATCATCACAAGGGGACTGCTTAAGCCCAACTTTGTTCATTATATATCTAGAAGTAGCTCTCCATCAGACAAGGAATACATAAAGTACCAAGATCACCTTTCAAAATAGAAGAGTTAGGATATGCTGATTACATTGACTTCATAACCGAAAATGAGCAACTAGCCAACAGGGCCTTACCCAACATAGCTGAGGAGCTTCTCAAATGGAACCAAAAAGTCAACCAACAAACAACCTACTAAATATACCACCATAAAGAGAGCTAAAGAAAATGAGAAAAAAGACTGGTGCAAAACTCTAAAGCTTGGAAACCTACTAAACTTGGAGATTTTGCAGACTGCAAAAGAAGAATGCAACTAGCAGTAGCAGCCTATGGTAAAATGAAAATGCTGAACAGCTACAAAGTCAACACCAACAAAATAATTGATCTCTACAAAAGCTACATCATTCTTACCTATAACTGCAGCACATGGGGCCTAACCAAACAGAATGGTTGAAAATGGATGCGTTCTATCACAAACAATAATGAAGAATAACTGGACATCTCTACTCCAAAACTATCAGAAATAAAATGCTATACATGATCTGCAAATGCAAACCTATAAATCAAATAGCTAAAGATTGTAGATGTAGGCTCCTTGAACATATTCTTAGGTCAAACAATATCAGCCCAGCTTACAAAGCTATGATACAACTCTGTTTAAATGAAAGAAGAATAAAAAAATCAGAGGCAAATAAAAATCTAGCCTTCTATTAACCATAGCAGATGACATCAACTAAATAAAACACATCAATTTAACAACTTTAAATGCATTAATGACATAAAATACCTTTGTCACTTTGTTCTTAACAACTTGTTTTGGAGGAAACTAGGTAACTCAACATAAGGGAGTCCAGCAAATTAGTAAGATGCCAAAACCTCATCATCATCACGTTCAGTATAGTACTCGTTATGCCCATAGTTTCAAATTATGTAAGTGATATAAAAATAAATAACCAATAAGGACATATAATTAACAAAATTTCAGTTTTCAATTTTATATAGCCATCTGGTGAATTAACTTTTCTGCACACAAGTATCATTGTTAAAAGGTTAATATTATATCCTTATAAAGGACATTGATAAGTGTCAGATAAATTTATCAGACATATGTTAATTTTTTACTGGTGCTACTGAGTAGTTGTTTTCTAAATATTACTAAATAAATTATAATAAGATATAGATAGATACTTTAATCGTGTTGCTATAAAGATGGAAAATAGATGAGATTTGATAGAAATATTTTTAAACTAATTACCTTAATAATTTACAAATATCTAATTTATATATCGCAAGTCAAAAAGAACACAAAGAAGCTATTATGTTATCGATTGATTTAAACTTAAGAAAATTATATATATATATATTTAATATCTGAAAATATTTTTCGTTGAAAAAGTATATGCTTAATATCTAAAAACAAGCCCACAATTGAATCCTTAGCATACCAATGGTTTACTATTTATTATATTCCTTTTTTTATAACTCTAGTTTGGTTCAGTTCTTTATAAACTGAAAAAATAAACATCTATTATAACTTTATATATTACTATGTTAATTGTATAATTATATTATTAGGAGCCACTTTAATATATGTATGTATATTTACAGATTTTCTGCTCTTTCCAGTGCAATAAAAGACGGGAGTCCAATAATTGACAATGTTGAGCCCTGGTGACCAGGTTACAACTCTTTATTCCTTTCGTGGAGATAAACCTGAAGATCTACCTTTTCGGCGGAAAGAAACGTTAACTATACTTGGATTGACACGGGTATATTTCGAAATTGAAAACTTCTTTACAGTATGATATTATTTTACACATATATTCGTATGTTTATTGTAATAATTACACAGGGAGAGTTTCATACCATTGCACAGTGTTAAAATTCTAAAATTCTAATATTGTTTATAATATAATGTAAAATAAAACCATTAACAATTTTATATAAAAAAAATTATATGTATTGTGTGTAGATTGCTATTAGTTTATTTGTTATTAGATAAACTTTGAATTAGTTTTGTTTTGTATTTAATCCAAGAATAGTTACTTTTTAAAATTTTATGATATGAATTTATATAATATCCACATCTCGAACATTAAGATTTTATAGTTTATTGTGTAATACTTTCTTAGACTTTCCATATTTATCTTATTATTAAGCAACTGGCATATTTATTTCACTTTATAAGAGTACATTTTATGCATATTATTCTTTTTATAAAGTATTTTTTTCTTGCTTGTTATTTTTCGGCCGTCTTAATATAACATATATTTTTAAAATTGTAATAACGGTACATATTATGTTGTATTTTTAGAAAGTATTTTTTCCCCTTTTTTTGTTATTGAAACTCATGTTATGAGTATTTTTCTGGATAGTTTTTTAAAATATTCTTTACAGGATCCCAATTGGTTGCGCGCAAAAAACTTTTCCGATCGAGTTGGGCTAATTCCCAGCAATTATGTTTCACGGAAGTTAGCGGACGCACCAATTGATCCGTAAGCTTTACTTATTCATTATATTGTAACATGACGAAGATAATTAATATGTTAAGTAGTCTTTAAAAGTAATAAAAGAGATGTTTAATAAATTAAAAACATTAATGCGTGTATATATATGAACAATTTTTAATGAAAGTTTTTACTCCGTTAAGTTTATAAACACATTTTTACTTTATTTAGACGTTACAATATCATCCAGAAAAACTAACATAATATGATAAACGATACATTAAGAAACGCAATTAATTTATGTTGCTACCTTGTGTTATTTTGACATCTACTGTTTTACAATTTACAATGTTTTGTCGTAAGTATACCTTTGTTATAAGGCATTATATATTTTAATGGATTTTTTTAGAATTATAAATAATATGTAGCTTTATATTATTATAGATTTTATTTGCAGTTATTTTCTTATAAATTATTTCTTAAAGTATTTACTTATTTGTCAAGTATGTGTATTATTTCCGTATTTTGCCAAATTATGTACAAAGCAGTTGATGAATATGGATAAATATAATAAATACTAGACTAGACTAATGCAGTACATACATTTTGGTTCCTGTTATAGTTTAATGGCATTTATAGTATCTATACTGCTATTAGCATAAACGTGTTTTTATGTTCACATGTATAATATACAGTAATTAAGACGTAAAATACCCTTGTATTGATTAATACATTAGTCCTGCATTATTTGAAGTAACCAGTTTACACATACAAGTATTGGTTTTATGTATATGCATTTATTACACTTATTAAGTAGTCTTAATATGCTATTTGTACGACTCAGTCATCTGAATTTAGTAATTAGTAATCCGTATTATTCATAATAATAATCCATATTTATTCTCTTTAAAATGATTATTATACTCAACTATATCGCGGTACCACGATGTCATTGAGGTTTATAAGTTCTATAACTTTATTATGTAACTCTTAGAAAAGTAGTTCTACTCTGATACTTAAATGTGTCAGTATTATTATAAGCTATCAGTCTGCCTTTTACATTTGACAATTCATACATTTACACGTCTATATGTATTTGACTATTGTGCTGCTTACTAATTAAGTTACCACTAAATATGGCTGGAAATACAATTAATCGTTTAATAATTTATTTGATAGAAAATATCACACAAAGGATTTTAAATGACCGCATTTTTGATTTTTAATGAACTAAAATTATATAATTGTAATATATTTAACCAATGTTTTTTTATATAATATGTATCTTAACTGTTGTTTTTATTTTGACAAAAAATATAGTTCAATTTTGCAATTGAGGTAATTATTCATACAGTTTGCATATTCTTACCGCTTTATAACCATTAATATTTTTGTAACTTAAAGATATAATATTTACTAACGATGAATTAACAATTCAAACTTACACATAATATTGATAGAAAGAATATCATAGTGTTAATAAAAGTCGTATAAATTCAAATTTGACTAAGCTTTTATTTGTCAGAGTATTCAATTGATTAATAATTAGTATAGATCAGCTGAAAATCATAATAACAGTATACAGTATGACTACAGTTAACAGTGTAACCATTTGAAGGAATTAATAACAAATGGGAAATTTGATACTGTCATTCAATAAATTAAATGCTTACGGAGAGCCAAAATGTATTGTTACATTTGAACAGTTATTAAAAATAAGAGCAAAAGTAACAGTTTTCGATAAAGCTTATTCATATTCAAATTTTTCCATTGAATCTGATATAAGAAGGTTAAAATCAGACGACATAAACAGACTTTTCCAATTTACGCCCGTTTTCAAATCTTGTGAAATATTAAAACAAATATCTATGATACTAACTTACAGAATAATATAATATTGGTGACTTTTTCATAATCTCTGGTTCGACTAATTTTTATGTATTACATTGTATGAATTTTAAATTAAATTTAACCGTAATATGTCTTGTTATTTTTCATTTTTTGTGATATCTTTTAGTAAATTCTTAGTATTTCTTAGATATTTCGAGTATCCTTTCGAATATTTTACTCTAATTTTATTTTCTGGCTGCTGAAATATATTTATAATGATCATCTCCGAACATTGAATTTTATTTACATATGCTCTTTAATTAAACTTGCTAGCTTCCTTAATATCGTTCTTCCAATTTTTTCGTATTTGTGCGTTAAAGATTCAGCTATAAGTTCATTTAACCTAATCGATTTATTTAAAATATTTTTCACTATTTTATTATTATCTTTTCTTTAAAGTGAAACTATAATTAATTAGTTTTTTTTGTATGTATATGTTGTGTAAACTATATATATTATGTATTATGAATTAATTTGTGGGTCAAACTCGCTTTTCTTATCAACTTAACTGTCACATTATTCAACCTGATTCGCATATTAATTATTTTTATACCTATATCTAGTTCCTTAATACTGTATTTTTCTTCAATATACCAGTAGTATGTTTACGTACTAAAACAATTATATATTATTCTTGGCTGAGTATGTTGGCGATATCTTTCTAAATGTTACCATAAAGTCGGTGGTTGAGATCATATTTTGGCAACGCTTCGACTAGAAGCAATGTTGTGTTTATAATGCAAGAGAAATAATATACTGCCTGGCAAGTGTTGCAACTAATTCATTCGAAGGTTGGTTTTATTTACATTATCCGTCTTGTGTTTGTATGTATGTGTTATGCTAGATAAACTGACGAGGAATCATAGAGTGAAGAGGAAAAGCTTGATTTTCTGGTTTTGGCAAAGCGTAGTCTCCGTTTAACGCTAACATTTATTAGTTCGAGTAATTTTTATTCTATATTTTTGTATTTCCATATTGTTTTAATGGATTTTGACCATTCATTTGCAATATGCCTTGCTAGATAATTCGGATCTAAAATTTTGTTATAATAAATAATAACCCATACATATTAAAAGATATTATATCTTTAACGTTAATATTACTAGTCAATATTGTGTAGGTACTAATCTTTTTTAAATTTAATGAAATTTAAAAGGATTTTAGTGTCATCAGTTATAAAATACTGTTTAGTTTAACACAAAATTTAGACTCATACAGCCCTTAATAAAAAATGTGTACATATTCTGGTATATGATTGGACATTATACAATTATATAATGTACATATTATTGTATACAATGTATATATATTAATATTATATCGAATAAAGATTTACAAAATCTTTTGACTAAGAGTATTTTTTAAATGTGCAATATGTTTTGAGCCACTATTATTTTGCTATTTTAACTAAATTAGATATAACATATTTTGTTATAATATATTCACGTTTAAAATAAGGGATTAATATGGGACTACGTTTACTTTATTCATACATATTATTGCAAAGTTTTTACGGATTTAAAAAAATTAATTAATTTACTTTAGACACTAACGTTATGAGGAGGATATCTGCGAATATTTAACTTAAATTAGTTAAGAAAATGTTTGTATATGATTAGTGAAGTTTAGATTATGTATCACTATAATACACTATAAAACAATTCCGTCAATTTACCTACCAGGATCTGTGAAATTAAATGCCGCAAACTGGTCTGTAAACTTTTACCTTCCAGTGTCGGTCAATATTTACCTGGCTATCAGGATCGTTACATCTTTACCTATCAAAATACTTATATTTTTACGTTGAGATCGTTACATCTTTACCTACCAAAATACGTTTATTTATACCTGTCGTGATAGGTATTTTACTCCATTTTGATCGGTAATTATTAAGATATCCATTATTTAATTCTGCTTTATTGTTTGTAATTCTATTTCTCATATTTTTTATTCATCAATTAATTCATTAATATTATTATATTCATATTTATTGGCTATGTAGAGATACAAGTAATGACATAATTGCGCCAAGAAAATGTGGCTCTATAGATACACACCTATTAATATGGTCTACATAGTTATTATAGCTATTATTATTAACCAAAAATGGCAAAAAGTGTGTTAGCTCATATCATAAAAGAATTAAAATAAGCGTAAAATGTGTTAGCTCTTTAAAA
>JAYRBW010061019.1:0-30987 GCA_036023295.1 Invenusta paracnida | reverse complement strand
CAACGGAGACAGATCGAGAATAGCGTTAGTGACTGTTGACTTGGTTAGGTATTGATTAATATTGTGCAATATATGCTAAATATGCTATACATGCTCAAAAAAAGCAATCATATAATTTTATAATGAAGGCAGTTATTTTATTTATCTCAGATTAGTCCAAACATTTTGCCAGTGACGCATTTTCTCATTCTTAGTATCTTTGGATAACCCTGAATTGATAAAATCAATTTTAGTTATGTATATACATATGTATATTGCTATTTCTCCATTTATTATAATAAATGAATAAATCCATGAATAATTATTCATAGACTTGGTGAACACCTAAGGCCGATTCACATTACCTGCGTTTGCGTGATGTTTGCGTTCCTGTTCACGCTAATGCAGGTATAATAACACTCAGAGAATCACACGCAATTATAATTCGCATTATCTGATTATTATCTATAATCTACTCCTTAAATATTCGTTGACAAAACATACAATAACAAATAATTGACCAATTGGAACAGCTACAGCTTGCAAATAGTTGAAATTTGTCCAACTACAAATTTGGGCCACTTACGTGTTGACTTCGCAGTGAAACTGAGATTTGTACTTTTATTGTCTATCTTGCGGGATTGTCTACATGACTTGCGTGGTTGACCTAATTTCTGGTTGCGCGTCAAATCTATCGCGCAATTGCCAACACGCAGGTAATGTGAATCTGCCTTTAGACTACATATATTCATATAACTATTATACTACTGTTAAATTATATTATAGTTATATTGTAAGTTTTAAAAAAATTGCTTCATTTTAAATATTCTACAGTGCTGGTATATCTGCTAACAAAAGAAGGATGAGTTGCGAAAATTCAAATAGATAAATTGCGTTTTTAATATTTAGAAATTTTAGAAGCTCAGTTTATAGTCACTCTATATACACGTATATTGACGTATCTATTTATAAGTTAAAGATGAATACGAATTCTTAACAGTAGTATTGGTGGGTGTACGCTCACTCACCCAATCGCTACCTCCCAAGCCAATTACAATGGAATATATCTTTGAACAAAATCACAGGGCTGGGCTGAAAAAATATAAAAGAGGCAAGTAAAACATTTTGCAGCTCATTCTGTTCGAATATCTGATAGTGAACGGTCGTCTTCTTCCCTCCTCTTCCGCACGCATACAATAATGAATATGGTGCATTTTATTGTCAAGCTACAAACACTTGTCAGTATAATGCATATACTTTAGGTTGTTAGACTCTTGTTGCGTTAATACTCGGGACCAGTCTATCATATATAATCAACTTTAATACGAACGGATCTGGAGCCGTGTGCACACAACGGTTAGACTTGTAGAACTCTAAAAATTGTGTAAAGTTCTATAAAACCATAAGACAGTCTAATTAGAATTCTACACTGGTATGCAGTTTAATTGTGTTAGAAGTTTACGGTTAGATTAGACTTGCTCAAAGTGATATGCAGAAAATTAGATTCTCTTTTTTTGAGTAGCGATTTTCCCATAGTTTTCAGAGGTTGAATAGAAGTCTAAGGGTGGTATGCAAGTTTGCTTTTTCCGTTCAAGGAAATGCTTGAAACCCGAGGAATTCTTTGAAGCGTTTCAAGTTAATATTATTTTAAAGGAACTGCTGATCCGATTTCGAGGATTTATTTGAAATGCAATGTAATTGCAAGAAATACATTTGTAACATTCAATGTATTGCATACATGCAAGTGACATTCTTCAATACGTTTGAATAAATGCTAGAGGAGTTCATGGACAAAGCATTTCCTTGAACAAAAATTGCGAACTTGCATACCACCCTAAATTATGCACCTTAATTGTAGGTGACCCTTGCACAGTCTATCTTTATAATATATGTAAATATAGTTAATTAATCTATTAGTATGAGATGACCTACGATGGTATAATTCATAAAATATGTATGCATACCTTAAAATTATTCGGCACAAGTGAATAATAGGTATAGGTACCTACCCTTTTTAATTTGTTTAAAAGAAATATGTATCTATTATATGATAACTTTTATCGCTCAGTAGTTGTTATAAATTTATTTATTGGAAAAAATTAATGCGTAAAATGTTGACAATTACCTATTGTGACAATCACAGTGTGAAATGTTTGTATTTGTATTTATTTTAATGATAATTTGATGCTCTGGCGTAAATCTAAAACATTATTTTGTTTAATTATTTGATATGTAAATAGCGCTTTGTATAAAAATTATTTTGGTAGAAAAGTTATTTTGTCGTTTATCGCTTACATATATTTTTTAAGTACAGTAGTGAATATCTTTCACTTTACTGTGAATTTTTATTATTCTGTTATTTTAATATTATGATATCAATAAGATAATTATTGTACAATAGTATGAAACGTGTTTTTAAAACATTAATATATTATGTGTCTCTTAATCACTAAATCACAGAGAGAAACCTGTCATAAGTATTTATAAAAGTGTTAATATATGTACATTTGGAGACCGAGACTTAAATAACATATGGTACAGTTGACTTCGTTTAAGTTTGATTCATTTAAGTTAGATTTTTGCTTAACTCAGATTTTTCTTTTGGTTCCATTTTTGGGTCTTGTAGGGCTAGTATCTTTTAATTATAGGCCAGTATTTTTTTCTAGTATTTTTAAGGCTAGTATCTTTTAAGTAGAAAAATTATTGTATAAGTCAGATATGCTTAACTCAGAATTTCCCAATTCTGTCAACATTTTTAAGTCCATTCATGTTCATAACACATGATTTACAATCTCAAGTATAAGTTTAACTCGGATAATTTGACATTGCATTATGTAAAACTTGTGATGTATATACCTATATTATAATTATACCTACCTATTTACATATTAATCAAGCTTATTAATTGCTGTATTACATATTCTAAATACATACATACAATTTCTATAAAATTTGCAAAACATATTTTTTTTTACAAATATTTTTTTATTATTGAGTAAAACACATTGTAAAGGAAAATCAACTAACTCAGATATTACTTAACTCAGACAAAAATCATTGATCCCAAGAAATCCAACTCAAACAAGGTCAACTGTGTATTTATTATTATTAGTTGTTAAAGTAAAAAGGAGCCTTTTCTTATGTTCCATTGCCTTCTGCACTACCAGCAAGACCACATCTATCAATAAAATCTGATTCCTGTTAAGCTTGGAAGGACATACTATATCACACTGTATCTATATCATAAATATCACAGCATAATATATTATGAATTAACCAACCAATTAATGCAGGCTTCATTTTTATTAATTAGCTATACCAATTTTCACAATAATATATTAATTCACTTAATACATTTATAGGCAAAACATTATTGTAAATTTGGCCACATGTGAATGGTCTTCCAGCAATGGTTTAATTGAAATAACCATTCAATTATAAAATTTAATATTAAAAACAACTTTTTATAAAAATATTATAGAAATATTTTTAATGGTAATATATATAAAAAATAAATAATAATATCCAAAGTTTATATTTTTCTTAATTTTTAAATAATACATTTTTTTTAAATAAACAAAAATAATAGTTTAATACAGGAATCTTTAAGATTGCAGCTGCAAACCCAAGATTACAAGATTTTTGCTTGTATACATTAAGCACACATTTTCCTTTGAGTATCTATACTAGAAACCAAAAATTAAGTTATTTTAATTAGATTATTATATAATTATAAAATAATATGAAAAAGTATTAAGACATCTATTACTTACATTACTAATATATTTTCATAGTTTTCAGAATTATACAACATTTTTATTAATATTTTTTGGTATTACATGCATAAGATCCTGTCAAAAAAGGTAATATAAAAAACCGGAGCCTATGTAATATAATACTTATTATAATACTTTCAATATTTAATAAACATTTTTATAAATAATTTTAAAATATTATAAAATATTTAATTTAAAGAAAGAATAAAAATAATTATTTGTATATTACACAAATTTTATCTTAATAATTATATTCTTTAAAAATATATACTATATTGTATTTTGTATGGTATAATATATATTAAAGCTATTAGAAATATGATACATCTATATTAATTACTTTTTTTAATCAACATTTTTATAAGCTGATTTTATAAGGAATCAAAAAGTAGTCCATAATACCTGGTTAAGTAGGAAGTCTTTAGACAAACACACCCTGAATATTTTATAAATACTATTTTATTTTTAAATTACATATAAATATTTACCACAGATATTTGTCAAACTTTTTATACATAAATTGATTATTGAAAAAAAAAAACGAAATAATATTTTGAAGAAATAATATTGTTGTCTAAAATAAAGATCCTTTCCAGATTTGTGATTACCACATTAAAAAAGACTTGTAAAAGGACTACTACTGCTACATTTTTTAATATATATATTTTTAATAATAATATGTTAAGAAGTTAGCATATACTTCTTAAACATAGATTGGCTATTTGAACAAATAGTGTAACAATTTTAAAAAGTAAGTTTGTGATAAAAAAATAGAACCTTTATAAATTCTTAATTTCTATAATATAACAAATGAATAAAAATACAATATTAATATATTTTTAAATATATTTTTTATATGATAATAAGTAAATGAGTTGAAATATATATTTTTTGTATTAATATATATATGTTGATTATAAACTCAAAATGTACAACATTGTCAATAGAAATATTTTAGATTGCCTTTCTATTTATATATTGATTAATTTCTATGATATATATGTATGTATGTATAGCTACATAAGTTTACATCAATATAAATAAAAATTAATATATAATTTAAAAGAATCTATTTCATATGGGATGAGCTTACAGACCATATATATGCAGGCTTGATTCAAACAATTTGGGCACAATTATACATTACTCTGGACTTCAAAACATCATGTCCATATGAATGATCTGATATTACCTTAAATTTTAAATATACAGAGATTATCTCACAGTCAATCATATAGATCAGAATCTTTATAATAGAAACTAAAAGCTCCCAACTGTACCTTCTGTCTACATTCCATCTTGACACACTCTGAACAACTTTAAAGCTGTCCTTTATCTTTTATTACAATATCTCAATGACTATTCTATTCCATTATAAATAAATAAATAAATATGACCATCAAGGTTGTTAGCTAGCTCTGGTACATCATTATCAGTTGCAATTATATTTGTAATTATTTGACATAGTTATTTATGGGATCACTATGGAGACTGTTGGTATCATTATGGAGATAATTTGTAACTTTTTAATAATTCTTTTAAGTTTACACTATAAATTTAATATAACTTTTTATATATTTTTGTTGAGTAGTTTACACTATAAATTTAATATATTTTTTAAATATATTTTTGTTGAGTAGTTTTCAATTAATTATGTGGATGATTTGAAAAGACACACACATTAATTATACATTTGATAGCCAATCATGTTTATTTAAGAATTGGGCCTCTCAGACCTTCTTATATATTTTTAAAAGTAACTAAATGCAAAGAGCTGAGTATTTGAAGGGATTTTTTATTGTTCATGGCATAAATAAAAAAAATTATGGTATAGAAAAACAAACAAATTGTCAATAATGAAGATATTTAAATAAAACACAAAATAATGGAATAATTAAATAAAATTTAATAAAAAGAATAATAATATAATAATGATATGAGAAATATAACAAGTAACATTTATTTATTATTATTTATGATTTAGGTTTAACTAACTATACAAATAAACTTCATTTCTTATTTTAAAATCTATAACACAAATAACAACAAATTTATACTTTTTTTTACTATTCTTGTACATATTATTTAAAAATTGTTCACTGTTGAATTTTAATATACAATAGACAGAATTCTACAATTTTATCATATGTATATGATGCTGAACAAAAATCTAAATATATTACTACGTTTAGATATATCCAGTTATTTATATTGTTTAAATACTAATAGTAATGATGATTTAGCTATATATTTGAATAATACAGATAAGGTGGTCCACATACATTTGTATTGTCTTTTCTTACTATATGTCTAAATATATTAATACATACATATATTTAATGGTTTTATATATCCTGTAGTCTATATATATCTGCAATTCTGACAAAAATGCACTAGTTTCTTAGTCAATTGTATTAAATTTAAAGTGCTGATGCTTACTTATTGCACTTTAAAAATATTTGCTCGATCATAACTCTTTTTTAATTTTTTGGTTCTAATTTTAGTCATAATTTTAGGTTCTACTTATACAACAAGTCAGTTATTATTGATTTCCCTATATTTAAAAAACAGCCAGGACATGGTAGACTGGGGATCATGCATTTTCAGTGGCTTTACCTCATTCTGTAAAATAATTTGCTATATTCCCTTATGGGCACATTTAATGTTTAAAAATTTAAAGGCCATTTAAAAACAAACTTATTCTTCCTGTAACATAATTGCCTTTTGTGTTAATGTCTTATACATGTATATCTATTTTTTATCTATGCAGTACTGCTTCCTTCATTATTTCCATAATCTCTGCTTGTATATGTCACACATATTTAGTCACTATCACATAAAAGTACTACAAACATTATGTAAATTTGCAGTATTTATGCACAATTTATATAAAAAAGTGTTGTTATTTAATAATAACTAATAATTTATTCTTAAATTACAAAAAAAATATATATATATAATACTATTTACTAACTTCTATAATAAATTATTTGTAAATGTTGGTATTTGATTATTAATAGTTAAATGAATAAAGATACAATATATTTTTATAGTAAAATATAACAGGCAATTATATGTTCAATAATTAAATGCATATATTATCATTCATTCCATTAGCTTTCAAAATAGATAAAAAAAATTACATTTTGATATCATTTATGTTATTCAAAGGTTACAATAGACATATATATTTATCACATGTATTAATATACAAAAATGCAAGCAAACATATAATTGTCAGATTAATATATTACAAAGTTAAAAAGAAATACGATTCCGAGTAGGTTTCCCAATAAGGTCTTTGTGTATAATACATAGATGCATGTATTTTGTGCAGAATAATATGCAAAAAGATAGTTAATAGAACAGTTTTTAGTGATTTCTAGGGAGTAGAATAGTCGGTTATAAATAAAGAGCACTATGATACTTGGAGTGAAGCCTTATATTACTTGTATGCTAAACAATGTTTTATTTTTATTATATACAATGATATACATAATAGGTTATATTATGATAAGGAATTTCCTTAGCATGATTTAAATAGAGTTCTATTGTTATATTTCTTACTTTTAGAGGTTAGGAGTTTCATTTTAAACTGCTTCATTCATTTATATTTAAAAATTGAGAGATAATGGAATATCTATAAAATGTAAAGAACCGTATGACATACTAGTGGAAATCTTGCTTTGCAGTAGTTATGAGATTTGCATTTGCATTTTATCAGTCATGTGATTTTATATTGAAATATATATGTATCTTGAATAACAAAAATTTTACTAATCATTTTTGTATAATTTGTATTATAATTTGTTCCTTTTTTTAAAAGTTATTTATTATAATACTATTTGGAGTATGAGGAATTCGATAATAGTATTTTTTGTTTTTTGGATTATATTAACTAAATAATGTAAAAGAAAGAATGCTTTATTTAGAATACTAATTCTATTTTTTATATGAATTTACCATTTAAGGTGTTTAAATTATATATTACTCTTTAATATTGTCTATGTATGTATTATTTTTTTAAACTTTTGTTGAGTTCATCATTTTCTAGTTGTAAATTTTAATGATCTTTGCTTTGTAAATCCAAGAAAATGCTTTTTATCTATATTTATTTTATTTTATTTTTTAATTTGTTAGTTAATCTTTGTAATTAATTATGTAGTAATATTAATAATTAACAAAATAGTTATTTAAACGAACAAAGGTTCCAGAAAATATAGAAATAGCTTTGTTGTATAGTTGAATTATGTAAATGTTATTTTCACAATAGTTTACTTTAAATATTAATGAAGAATATTTAGCAGCAATTTATTATCATAAATGATTTACTATCATGTATTACATAAAATATTATGAAATTATTATTGTTTAATAACAGTTTAAAGTACTACGTTTTGATCAATGTACCCAAGATAATAATAATATCTTGTAAGATCCTGCTACATAAACTGTACCAAACCGTCAATATTGAAACAAAATAGGAAATTACAAACTTCCAATATTTCTTTCGAAAATGTTAAAATGTAATACTTTTTGTATTTGTAAATAGTATCTATATGTATTTTTATATTCAGACATTTACATGGTCGTATTATATAGAGCACGAAAATTTTTAAAATTGTAATATAGTCCAGTAGACTTAATAGATGACATGCTTAGAGGGTAGAATATTCTTTAATCGCTGTATTAAAAAGTTCATGAAATATAATCTAGAAGGTAACTAAGTAGCTTACGTACATTTTTTGAGGTTATTAATCTATGAAATTGATATTTTTCTATCTACAGGGATATATTAGTAAATAATTTACAATGTTAGTAATAAATGTAGAAAGAAAGGTATACTATTTAGTTTTATTAACAGCTAGATTATGGTATCACGTGACTGTGTTGCCAAGTTGCAAAACATAGGAAAGTAGGGATGTTGTGGTGCATAATTTAAATGATCGAACACAATAGGCGTTGTCGAAGAACTAAGAATATAATACAAGAGATGTATTCGAAACTATAGCTCATCTTTCTTTAGAAACTTATATTTATACAATACCCACATATAAAGAAGTATAACGATTACTCAGGGATATGTTTGATCTGTGTTTATTAATACCTACCTTATAAATAAATAAATAAATAATAATATAACGATATTTGTTACCTATGTATGGGGATCAAAAGATGGTCAAAAACTAATCTTTAATAACTTTGCATATAATGGACCCACTTGTGTCAAATATCGTACCTACTAAACATGTAAACAGTTTAAAATAATTCTGTGGCATATTCAAAATTATAAAAAATAAATCTAATAATATTTGATTACATTTCAATAAAAATAGCATTAAATGTATTATAAATTTTATTCATTGTATCATACTGCTACTAATCTTTTCCATGAATCGAAAGCAAGATCTGTATACGACTGTTCAGTCATCCACCAAAAGATTGTACTAAGCCAGGCGATAAGATTAAATATAAACATATTTAAATACCTTTGCGTGAACAAAATCCATGAAAAATTTTCTTTTCTTTGGAAACCTTTCTAAATAATGTACTTATTATAATTATGCTTGGAGGCTTACTAAACTGAAAAAATTCTTCTTCTGCGTAAACCTCCATCCGTCACCCGCTATTGGCTTATGTAAACTGAATAAAACCGTTGTTAGCATTTCTTGAATACTCAATGAGGTGTGCAGTGTATTTGTGTATTGTATATTAGATTCACAATTAATTATTACTGCGATTTAGAAGTGGCATAAGAAATGGACGATTTTTAGTTTATTTAGTAAACTTGTTTATTATCAAATAATTCAACGTATATTGCTTCTATGTTTAATTTATCATACATTTTAATAATATCGATTCTATTAAAATTCAGTCTCACAAGTATTGATATTTGTTTTTAATTTTAAATGTGTTACACAAAACTAAGATGTATTTAATTGCTAAGTACGAAGTTTCATACCAATTAACTCACAGCGGCTGCAGATATTTATTAAACTCTAACATTTTGCCGTTGCTAACACGGCTTCATCAGAGAACTGAGATTTACATAGCTGAATATGTTATTTATTGTAATGTAATGATGTAATCTTCCTTTTCATAATCTCTAGTTCTCTTTAACTCTACTCAGTTATATATTCTGTTAAATTACAAAAATGCATATTCAGCTAGGCATATCGCAGTTCTCTGATAAAGCCGGTGGTGTAAGCAACGGCCAAATATTAGACTAATACAAATTGCTGTGCAGCAAAAGGCTTTGTTTTGCTTTCCAATAATGAATTTGTTGCGATCATATTGAGTGGGTTGGGTATTTTGCTTTATATATTTCCTAAATAAGTACATTGTTATATTTTTACTTTGGATTCCAGAGCAAGTAGTTATTTAACTAAGAGGCATGGCTGAGCCACGGGACTATTCGGAATATGAGCTGATCAAGATGAAGATCAACGCGACCACGGATGAGGTAGGAAGGCTGCTTTTACTCTACGTCCGCGTAACAATATCGTTGTCATGGAAATCAAACCAAATGAGTTTCATGTGGTCATTTTTTCTTCATAGTATATATTTGCAACCTTTTTTTACAGTCATTGGAAGGAACGCGTAGAATGATGGCCCTTTGCGAAGAAGTGAGTACAATATCAATTTATTGATTTTTCATCAATGACTTCGTTGATTCCTTCAAGAGAGAGAGAGAGATTTCTAAATAATTATTGATTTGAATCGCTCGATTATAAGTTTAGAATTTTAATCGGTAAGTCATATCGTGAATTAAATGTAATTTTTTGCATAGATAATTACACAAAGGGTTTCGACTTTTATTGATTCTGTATGCAGTTTTATGCTACTATTCGTCTACCGAAAAGCTTTTGCAAAATCATGTTACTAAAATTCACAGCAATTAAATCGTTTATGCAGTAAAATAGTTTTAGATACACAGGCAATGAATTGTCCTAGCTAAGTTTTCTTTATGTTGATTCAGGAACTTTACAATTTACTTTGTTTAATTATGATATATTTCGAAGTTAATTATTAAAATTAAAATCAAATACTCATTGTGATGAAAATAAAAAAAAGTTTTCGTCCAGTTTGGAGTGATAATAATGGCAGTCACAATAATTTCCAAAAAGGTTTGAACATATTATGATTAAGTTAATTGTTAAGAAAATACTCGTCAGCTCTCTAAATATGATTGGTTATTGTATCATTTAATCTGGTAAACTTAGAAGCTCAATGAATAGTTCTTATTTTTACTATTAGAAGATAGCCAAACTCAAAACAAAAGTAACATTTGGGGTATTTTCAAAACGTAACAAAAGTAACTTAAAAAACAAATGATACTTCTTTTTTTTGGTCAATATATACATACAATATGTGAATTAAATATTGTAAGTTGTTTTAGAGGTAAATATTAATTTTCATTATTTCTTTCACTAAAAATTTATAAATGATACAGCGATGTAATTTTTATCTTCATTGATTTTTTCTAAGTGTCGCATTTTTATATATTATTTATATTTTGATGCCTAACAATATATTTTAATACTTAACTTTAATTTTTAAATTATTTTATATAAATTTTGTCAATTACAAGGAATTTGAATTAACTTTAACTTGTGACGCTGTATCATGGCCCTTTTAAAGAAAAACACTTATATTTAGTTCTTCAGCATAACAGAAAAGTTTCTAAATCATTATAGAAAGTAAGCGAAAAGGTCCTATCAATTCCAAAGGACAGAATGTAGCGTAATAAGCTAACAAAAAGGTCTCACTATCAATTGCAAAAGGACAGAATGTAGCGTAATAAGCTAACAAAAAGGTCTCACTATCAATTGCAAAAGGACAGAATGTAGGGTAATAAGCAAACAAAAAGGTCAAAAATGTCAGCTGAAATGGGCGATGTTCAGTGACATTAAACAAGTGATATCTTTTAATAACCTTGGTAGCCTAATAATAGACGAAACGATGGCAAATGTGATTCCAGAGATCAAGAGAAGGATCGGTATGTCAAAGCAAGCATTTCAAAAGATGGAGAAAGTTTTGAGAGATAGAAAAATGTCGATAGATACGCGGAAAAGGATTTTTCACTGCTATGCTTACTCAGTAAGTAAGTAAGTGTGGAACGATCGAGTGGGGTGATCGAAGAAAGAGGGGGTGGTGGGGATCGAAGAAAGAGGAGGGTGGTGGGGATCGAAGAAAGAGGGGGGTGGTGGGGATCTAAGAAAGAGACTCCGATTAACTTATTTGAAAAGTCTTAGCAATGCGCATGTACCTAAAAATCAGAAAGAAAACTCCACAGTGAAAATAAGTGTTATGTCCTGCAGGGAAATAGTTTTGTAGAAGTCCATGGTTACCTGTGTCTTAAAAGGACATGGTACTTAGATAGTTTAAACTTGATTTGCGTGTATTGTACTATTTTGGAATTCTTAAGTGGCTTATAAGTATGACTTATATTGCTTCGATTAGTTTTCTGTTTTTCTAATTAAGAAAATGGGCAAAAGATACACACACAGCTCTTAATATGTGTTGTCTATATCAATGCAATTGTATTTTAATACATATTTTCAAATAGTTTGAGTGAAATATACGATATAATATTATTTTGATATTTGAAACGATAGTCTACTGGAGTGCTAAGTCATACTTAGTCATTTTTGATGTAATCTTAAAGTTAGAGGTTGTATGATGACTTTAGCAGTTTAGTTTAGAATCGTATGATTGAGTAGAAAACCATAAAACATCAATGATATATGTTGGATATATATATTTTCCCCCAATTTAATTTTGTTAGACTTCTAAAATTAATATTCGAAATATAATATACCGCAGGTAAAACACTGTTTAAAAATATTATTAGTAAGATTAATTAGTCCTTACAATTAATGTAGTTTTCTTAGGAAAATTAAGTATGACTATCATTTGTGCTTATTTATTAAGTTTACAAAAAAATTTGATTTTTTTAGGATTTCAAATATATGAAGAATTGTGCTGTGTCTCTATTTTCAACAATATAATGTATTGAAATATAAATTCTCCATTATAATAGTATTGCTATATTTTTCATAATTCAACTTTTTACGACAACTAATAATGCTTATAACTGCAATTAGTCTGAAAATTGTCCCAGAAATAGAACATGTATTGTAAGTATTTATTATTTTGCTTTCAAAAATATCCCACTTAAAAGAAATATGATTTTCTCACTTACAAATATAGTTCAATTCGCCCAATGTTATAGACGTCCATTATTTTAACAAAAAGATATCTTTAAGTTTTCCCCAAAAAACATTAACATACCTAGTGGGTTAGTTAAACTTACTTCCTGTCTATAACTAGTGAACACGATATTATTGCTCTTATAACTCAAGTATTAATCGTCACTCTTTTCAATAATTACAAACCTTCTTATCGTATGTGACTTTCAGTGTTATTGTTTTTTTACTAACTCTATAATGTGTATAGTGATTAAATTATGAGATAAATTAGTATACTATATGTATATAATTTAATAAATATTTTCTGTAAATGTATCCTTATACACAGTGCACAACATATTTTGCTTTGTATATCTAATAAAAAAGAATGTATAATTACATACAGTTTATTTTAGATGTGTTTTTTGTATCCTTTTATTCAGCATAACAAATGTGTATGCTTTTTATGTAATTTCAGTTTATAACATACAATTGTGTGTCTGCATTTTTGCATAACTGAAACTAAGACTTACTAAACATGAATATATATTCTAAATGTTTTGTATATTCCATAATTATGTTTAGAGGAAAATAATTGTTTTTACTTGAATAGGCATGTAGTATACTTGGTTTACCCGAAAATACAAATTATGTTGTTATTTATTATCAAATTTGTAAATATAATCAAATACTTTAGAGAAAATTATCTTTCTTTGTATCTGTATTTTTTTATTGCAAATATCTGTAGTATTCACTACAAAATGAATGAATGTAATGTAGTGATAATAATAATAATGTAGTGAGTATCTTTTCTCTGTTTTATACAATATAGAGTATGGAGCCATTTGAGTATAGAGTATGGAGCCATTTGATTTCCGCCGATCGAGTATCACTCCTCTTTGAGAATATATTTAATACAGCAGCTGGCATTCTCACTCATATTACATCCCTATTCAGTTTTATATATTGACTCAATTTTAAACTTATAGATTACCTCCTCGAATTGTATTCGTAATTATAACTCGGATAAACTTATTCCATTTATTTATCAAAAAGTATACGCACATTTTTTGGAACTAAGTGTATATTATAGCCGTTCTGGAATAATTCATTTTTATGTACATTATCATCCCACTCAGTTTTTCAAGAATGTAATCCAGTCTTTTCCTGAATATATGTTTTAAATATCTCCCCTATATGTAATAAAGGAAAACTATTCATTATTTACGTAAAGTTACAGTTATGTTTCTATTATAGACGTCACTTCCTTTGTTTTTCAATATTATAATTACGTTACAATTGTTTCTTTTTTTCAGTTAATAATACTGTATCTTACATTCTGAGATATATGGCGCATATAACTATCTTTATTGAAATAAGAACGATGATTATTAAAAGCAAAAATAAGATAGAAAACAACGAATTTAACTTTCTTTGATTAATGTTCAGATTTGTACTGTTCCTACAAAAGGGATAGTGTTTAATAATGGCTCGTTTAAATAATTTATATGATTATGTACTCATAATTACATATTTTTTATAGTTGTAACATTTGACCATGACTAACTTTTTTCGCTTAATAATATTTGCAATAATATATTTATAATGCAAAAGTAAATAAATGCTATCTTTTTTTAATTGATAAATAAGCGTATAACTACATACAATTATCGAACAATTTATATATATAGCAATTCATATTTTTATAGGTTTAATGTGATAGAAACATCAAGAATACTAAACTGTACAGTTGTTATTTTATTATTAATTATATTAAGGTTTATATTCAAGAGCTCTGTCAGATACAAATATATGTACTACACAATAAAAGAAGACGTGGAATGTTGCAAAAGTACATTATAAATACATTCAAGCACATATATTACATTCTCATCTTTTTATGCGTTCGGATGTTTTCCACGCAATTTCCCTTATTATGTTGAATTTTGCCTATTCATTTATATATATGTGTACTATTGTTTTTAAAGTAATTACATCATATTAGGATATGTTGCTAGCAGCGGTGTTTCCTCTTCTCTTCACTATTTGTGTCTTCCTCGTCTATAGTTTAAATTAATGACACAGGATTCCCCCTCCGACTTTTGTTTATTGCATACCTATGCACCTGTGTGTCATGTGTCTATTATACACTGACATAATATATTTAAGTCCATGGCTAATACAGGTACTCACTCGCATGCATGTATGCAATTTACCCCCAATTCAAAGTAATACTAACAAATATCTCGCGGGAATGTATGCAGTAGGGGAGGTCATGTTATGTGAAAATGCCGGATTGTTTCAGATTTTTAATGGCTCACTCATGGAGCATGCTGATTACATGAGAGGGGCAATTTATTTCAGTCTTTGAGTTCAATGCGTGTACTCTAACATGTCTTTATTATATTCTTAGTGTTCCTTTTATTTCTCAATATGAAGAAACAAGTTAAAAAAAACTGTCTATTTTAATTTGTATTTCAGTGTCTAAAATCCAAAGGGTATTAAAATGTTTCTACTTACTATTTAAAATGATCAAATTATTATTGGTTCTGCTGTATATACTAGATAAAATGCATGTTATATACATCTATTGTCTATAGAAACTTGATGCTATGTAAAATAATGAAATGCTATATTTTGAAATTTCGAACTGTTCAATAGAATATTATTCTATAATAAGCCACAAATATGAATTGTGTTTGATTCTTATTTACGAAAAATGAAAATATTTGAACATACGTATAATTATAATTGTCTTTGTATACAATTTTAATATTGACTTTTACAAATTAAATGTGACAATTTCATGTTATTCTGTTTTTTATAAATACTCATCTTGTAATTATGGTTGATGTTTTGACAGCAAAACTTACATGTTGTAATTTGTTACGAATGCTACATTACAAAATTATTATTATTCACTACATTGTTGAGAGTTTTTGTAACTATATTCTTTAATTTCTAAAGTTTCCTATATGCCTGTACTCTAACTATTTGCGATTTTTGCAGTTATACTGATTGGAAAATTAGTTTAATAATAATCAAATTGACAGTAGTGACAGTTCAGTACTATTGATGTAACAAATTTTGTAAAAATGTTGTGATATGCATCGAATGATTTAACAATAACTAACTATATATACACTTAATTAATGTAAAGCAATTTTCAAGATAGTCATTCCTTTGATTCAAACTACAAGTATACTTACTAAAGTAAAGTTAGAATATTATAAAGCAGTGTCACATGTCTATGCTGGATTTTGTTAATTTGATTTATTTATTGAAGCTATCTTTGTACGTAAAGATACCTTTCAGACTTCTATGATATTTTAAAATTTATTAAATATCCGGATAGGTATGCAATATTAATTGCTAAATAGGAAGGCTTCTGCGAATCCCTTTTTTCTTTATATATATAATATAAGTTACATCAAATACACACACACACACACGCTGTATCTGTGTATATGTGTATATAAAGTATGCTAGTTTGATAAATTAATAGATGTACAGTTCTGCTTTCATGATATTCTACATTTCTTTTTATGTCGATATGTTTTTATTTCCCATAATCTGCTGAGATTTATTTGTTGCTCTTATTCACGTAACTTAGGATGTTGATAAGTATATATTGTGTACTCAAAAAGATACAAACTAGAGTGTACTGCGTTTAGATTGTTCTCACTGGAGATATTTAGCAAAATGTCAGTAATCCTTTGAGTTTTTTTGTTGTTGTATAAAATCGTATTTATTTAAAAAGTATATTATGATTTACATATATATATATATTATATTTTTAAAGTCAAATGCTTACAGTTTGATTTCACTGAACAACTTTAATAAGAAAAATAATGTTAACCGCTATTTGAGTTACTGATATAGGCATAACATATTACTTATCATGTTATTAGTTTGCTTTATCGAGAAAACAAGATAATAAGTTATTATAATATAATATCTATAGTAGCAAAATATGATTCGCAGAAATAATTGTAAACTGTAAATAATGAACTTAAACGTATGTAAATAATAAAACTTTAATGCACAGTAATTTATATAGGTATACGAGTTATGAAAACAATAAAACGGACTATTTATTTAACATTAACATAAAATTAAGAAGATTAAAATATATTTCTAAGTCATTAAAAGCGATTTTAGTTCAACTCTGCATTTATAAAATCTGATTGGCAGTGATAATTTAATTTATATAATCTATCAAGGTTTTGAACATTTTATTTAATAAAATGATAAGTTAGACAAAATGTATACTTGAATACGTGTATAATGTTGTGTGATATTCTTTATATCAAAGTTAAATAATTTCACTTCATTTTCATTAGTATATTAGAAATATAGATTTATATTAAAGTGTTTAAAAATACGGATTATTGAGAACGAATATAGATATATAAATATATAAAAAAGGTATAAACTAAATATTTTATCGTTTAGTTTTACACTAATGTTTTTAAATGCTTATATATACATATACTAATATTTAATAATCAGTCATTATTGACATCTATGGTTTAAGCATCTAACTTTCATGTCTACATTTAAACAGTAGTTTTATAATTACAGCAATGTTTTAATTGCAATATTCTAATTACTTACAGGCTAAAGAAGCTGGTATCTCGACTCTTGTTATGCTGGACGATCAGGGCGGTAAGATATCACCTATATTTCTTAAATATTAAAATATTGCTTTCACATATCTTATTACAATACAGTAAATACATCGTGGATAATTAACTTCCTTATGACTTAAATAAATTACCCACAATTTGGTGTTTTCCGTTTTAAATATTTAATTTCTTAAAAATTGCTATTTTTTAAATTAAATAAACTAATATTAAACAAAATTTCTTTGAAAAATTGTCTTTTATAGCTTTTAAACCCTTTTCAATATGTTGTTTATGAGATTAATATGTTTGTTATGTACAAACGAAATTTTTTTCGTGATTTTTCTTAAAATATATTAATTATGCGCAACTTTTTTTACCTGAATAACGTGGACACACATAATATGTAAAATATAGACATAGAGGAGACTGGGCCAACTTCTACACTTTTTGAAATAATATATTTTGTTATGTAAAATTTACGTAAAAGCAACTGTGTTATCACAATTTAATTATCTCTATGTATTTTTACGAATGTATAAAATTGCTGTAATAATTGCCTGAGTCGTCATAAACATATTGCATATGTATTGCTTCTAACTTTATAATTTCTGTTTTTTTCAAATATTATGAAGATTATTTCATACGAATCTCATACAATCCATACCTTTAATTATTCTAAAAGAGAACAATTCTGTTTTCAGTAAAAAAACGAGTATAATTCGAACATTATAATTATGTATAACACTCGATCGTACAACATACATATAATAACTTACTGCAAATCAGTAGAAACTGGGGCGTCATTGTGAAGCGCAAATTGAAGCATTTAATATTCATAATACGACTCAAATAAGAATGAATGAATTACTTTTCTGTTGAAACTGAATAAAGCCTTGTCGATTACGAATTTGTATAATGTATAGATTACGATTATAAAAATACCGTATTAACGAGGTGAATATTTTTATTTAACTATTATAACATTTTGAGATTATACTCGTTTTTTACTGAATTCATATTTTTTTTCTTTTGGAATAATTTGTGATTTGAAAGGGATTCTATTTAACCAGAAGATATAGATCCTTTATAACATTTGAAAGAAATCGAAATCCTACGTTAAAAGTAATTAATTGGCAATATGTTTATGACGACTCATGCAATTATTACTCACGGAATTTTGAATATTTTCACCTTATCTCAAGGAGTGAAGTGACTGAATTGGTAGAACAGTTTCCTGCGCGAGTGGAGGTGTTAGGTTCGAACCCCGGTTCGGGTCGATTTTAATTGTTCCCTCGTCATTGTCTGGCAATTGCGTCAGGCTGTTTACTTATGAGTTTACCGATGCGTCATTGTCTGGCAATTGCGTCAGGCTGTTTACTTATGAGTTTACCGGTGCGTCACTGTCTGGTAATTGCGTCAGGCTGTTTACTTATAAGTTTACCGATGCGTCATGTTCTGGCAATTGCGTCAGGCTGTTTACGTATGAGTTTACCGATGCGTCATTGTCTGGCAATGCGTCAGGCTGTTTACTTATGAGTTTACTGGTGCGTCACTGACTGGTAATTGCGTCAGGCTGTTTTCTTATGAGTTTACCGATGCATCATGTTCTGGCAATTGCGTCAGGCTGTTTACTTGTGAGTTTACCGATGCGTCACTGTTTAGCAGCCTAATTGGATATTTTATTTGGTGGTTTGATTCCTAATCTTTCACGAGGCGTTCAATGTAAAAGTAATATAGGTCTTTAGTGGTTTTATACTCTTGTATGGGTCGTAATAAATAGAAACTTAACGCAAACATTCAAAGCCTTTGTGTATATACAACAGTGGACTAACAGCGAGGTGTAATTTTAAATCTTTTTAAATATGAGGGAAGACAAATTTAAAAATGAAATCTTTAACATGTAGTAAAGTCTAATGCTTGAGTTGATAATCTGAAAATATTTTATTTATGTTTAAAATGGATATCCTGCAAACATCATAATTTTTGTGATAAAAAATGCGTCAACGTTAAAGTTAAGAACAAATGTTAATATAGTATAATAAAGTGCAATGTGTAATGTTTATATTGCTTATGCCGTTCTTTGTAAGAATGTTATCGTACCATAATAATAGTAAACTAGATTATTTAAATAATTATTTTCATTACATACATTTTTACACATTCTGTTTCTTTATTGTTATTCCCTGTTTCCTTATATAGGATTAAACTATATTTTGCAGTGGATAACAAATTTTTATGACAACCCTTTGTACATTTTTCTTTCTGATGTTGAGTAAATTAGCGTTATTTCCAATATTTTTGAATTAGATTAAAATTAAATAATACAACTAATTGGAAAACGAACAATAAATCAAATATATCTGTAAGATTTTTACAACTTTTTAAAGATCGAAATAAGAATGACGGGAATTGTTGGGATTTAACAAAATATTGGAAATTTGAACACATCTTTGTTTTCGTAAGGTAGACTTTTAAATATATTAGCCTTAGTCGCTTCTAAGAAAGGTTCATGTGTCCAAAAACTTGATACACCGAATAAAATGGAGAACTTTACGAGTATGAAGAAAGGAGTGAGAGAATTTATGTGTGATAAAACATAAGGTATCCCTCTAGAAAGTGAGTTTGCGAAAAAATAAATCAGAAAAGTTACTTTGTCACGGATCAAGACGTCTAATAGCCTCGTAGATTTGGAGTTGGGGATTTCATATAAGTTCTTTCAAATATGTATGTTTCTTAGATTTAGAATTGTTTGCAAGATTACTCTTAAACCTGAGGCCAAATATATAGATATTTATATCGTTGATACTATAGTGTTATATCATGAAAATATAAGAAAATCTATAGTTTCATGCATGATATATATAATATGTGTACATATTTCTAAGTTAATATGTTCTCGGAATCCTTCAATAATGATTGAAAAATAAATATGTATTTCGTAAACTTAACATTTTACCACAATATAGGCATCTCCCATTTAAGAATTAACATTTTATAAGCATTACTTTTATAATTAATTTATACCTGAGGCAGGAAGTGTTTTTATTGACTGAACATTTAGTTAAGATAAAAAAGATTAATCAAAGGCCATATTTTCATGATTGTTTATTTTTCTTACATTTACATCGTCTAGAAAATAACGTTTTCTGTACATCGTAACATGTTGGCTCAACAAATAATCATGAACATATATTTTTTAATCATTTTCTTTGTATCTAAACTTTAATTTAAATATATTTGTGCTGCGTGTAAGTATATGTTACAGTAGTGATTTTATTTTTAATGATAATTAATATCATAGGATAAGAATTAGAGGGATTCTTAAAATTTCGGTAGATTTACTAAAGTCCACACAAATCCGTCATAATCGATATTTTTTACTTTTGTCGAATCCGTCAGAATAACGGATTGGGATGATAACCAAAACTGTCTTCCCTTCCCACTCAAAGAAGTTTGAAACAAGCCACTAAATGTTTAATGCTGCTCTATTGAATCCTAAACATGTCCTCAACTCATGTATTCCGAAATTTACCTAATTGTCCCCTCTTTCTTTCTCACATGTTAATACAGCAAAAAGATTAAATTCATTCATTTTTCCATTTATGTCGGCTAACTTTAATAATACCTACCTAGTCTTTTTCAGTTTATATCCTTTCTATCAATTCTCGTATTAATAGCATCTAATGAATGTCTATGCAAATCTTATTGTATTAATGTTTAATGTTGTACAAATCGGCTATCCTATCTATCACACACGCTTGCTTTTCGGTATTTGTTCTGATTCTCAATTTAATGCTTATTGTTATAACAGAAAAAATTAGTTAGCCACAGATATAGATAAGTGCAGATAAACACATAATTTATTTCTTACTTTAATTATTATACCTACACCTTGCTGCGGTGGCTACTAGTGAATGGGATTTTATTTTTGGGTATGCTCGGTTGACGAGAGCTAATAAGCTAGAAACAGCCGTTCTGTGGCTCCCAAATTTAATAAAATTAGCTTGTAGTACATCTAAGTAGCTTGGTACCTTAAGTTCTAAGACGACGGTGTAAACTAAGAAATAAATTATGTGCTTATCTGCACATATCTCTATCTGCCTGGGTTATTAATGTTTTCTGTCATCTTTATGGATATGTGATGCCCTCTACTCTCATAATTACATTTATGTATTGAGTTGTAGAACATTAGTATTATTATTATTATTACTATTAAATACTATCATTTTGGAAATATAAACTTTACATTCCATTATCATTAAATAAAAGTACATTGAATTTAGACCTTTAAATATAAAATATAGTATCGTTTTAACAGCAAACTATTTAACTATTGAACAAAACATTGTATTTAATCTGGGATAACAAAATAAATCTTGATTTTGTTGCATAAAAGATTGATTAAATTTAAAACGAGGAAATTATTTTATAATTTTTCAAACGAATAATACACTTAAACAAATTTTCTACATTAATGTAGACATTGAAATATTTCGTAAACAATTTCCAATTAGATTTATTTCGGTTAAATGATAGCAATACTTTATATAATTATGTGATATAGTTCTTCCCGCAACACACTAATAACAATGTATTATATATTATGGTACGCAGGTCTATCACACAATAATAACAATGTATTATAGATTATGGTACGCAGGTCTATCACACAATAATAACAGCTTGCTTGTTATTGTAAAAAATGTTTCATATTACGAGGATGTTAACCTATAGTTCTCTATGCTTAAAGGTTACCTATTAATTAATAAAATTAAAGAAAGTTATCACGTGGGGAGAAATTATATGCAAAACTACAATGATTAAAATATCTTTTAAGCATTAAATGTTTATCAAACTAGACCGACTTTAGTTTTTTTACAGAATTTAAAATACAAGCGCAATTATAATTTCTGACATCTCTTCCTTATATGATGCAAGATACATATAATGTATCATTGTAATTAACTGTTCAATATACATACAGCTCATTTAATCATGTATGTAGAGAAACATGAGTCGCTTGATAATTAAAATAGAACTTGGTGAAGTGAGTTTATGAAAGCCTTACATTTAAGATCAAATTAAACTTATGAACGATCTAGTTGTGAATATGAAACGTTCACTGAGCTAGAAATATTATTATAATATAATTACAGACATGAATGTGTTATAGACGCAATACCAGCTAAACCCAGGAGTACGATTTAGCTGTTTTATTTAGGAAATATTACACACATATATGTCAAAATTATTTTATTTTGTATACTACAATAAAACTGTTATTAGTTTATAATGTATGTAAGTGTACATGTTCTAAATACTTCCTGTATTTTATATAGTTAAATCAAAAGGACGTAGCAGGTGTAAGTAGTTAGTTTTTATAATATAGAAAAAGGAGCATAATACTTCTTATAGTACATTTTATAATCTTTAGTTTATTCACAAACGAGTATAACTTTCCATAATAAACACACATTTATGTGTGTTTATGCATGATAAATAAATAAATATATATATATTATCTACCAAATGGTAATTCATAGAAATATGCGACAAACTTTAAAACAATCTCTTGTCTACATGTTTTTAAACTTCAATAGCATTATTTTTACGGTCTCTTTTCTGTCAAACTATCTGTACAATTACCACCATCGTCTTTAGCAATTATCGTCTATAATATCTAATTAAATATCCCTTAAGGTAGTAGGCGAGAGATTTAGTCTCTGTTTTCCTTCGTTATCTCCTTTACCAAACAACCATCAGAACAACAAGGGATCCGAGTATGTCTCGTACTATATAGCGTTTGTTTTGAAACCGAGAGGAAGTTAGTTACCTGTCTCAAATCTTGCCATTATAGTAGGAAGAAGGAAGGAAGCAGATATTAAGACGCTTTTAAGATTACGTATAGTTGTGCTCAAAAACTTGGGGCGTAAGAAGGATGGCGGTTGACCTGATGTGATGAAAAATTCATGGCGCTTCCTGTTTTGAAAAATAGAATATGTGAAAGACACAAAAGGGCAACTTTGTGTGGAGATTTTTGTTATAATTATTTGTGAGACTGAACTACGGGTGACCGAACTTTGTCACCTGTGTGAACGGAGAAATGTATCGTTCGTTGAGAGTATCGTCGGCTCGATTCGCATGGTTTGTATGGAATGTTCGCGTTGCGACCCTGTACTGTAGTGTTTCGGCAAGTACATGCTAATAGTAGATATATAAGTCGCGGTGGTAAACACGGTGAAAAATGAGCTTAAAAATGTTCTGAATATTTAAATTTTACTTGCTTGTATTACCTATAATTGTTTCTTCTACGGGGATTTTGTATGCATTTTCGTTACTTTGATAAATTAGGAATTATACATTTTGTATATATTATTTGCGAAAAATGTTAACCCTATCCATACCGGGGCAGTATTTTTGCTGTGAATATTCATCGAACAAATTAAGCAATAGAAGTTTCAGTGACTTTTCTTAAAATATAGTTTTAAAGCTTTTAGCGTTATATTCACTTCTGTACGTACACCCTATTGTCACATGACCTTACAAAAAATAGCGTTTATGTAAAAAGAAATCTTTAAATCTTCAAAATTATTTTATATTTTGGATACTTAGTAAAAATAAATTATTGTTTAGATAATATATTATAATATTTGCGATACATTGCTATTAAAAAAAACATTTATTTTTATTTTTATTAAAACTATTATTTTATTTTATTTTTGTTATTAAATAAATATATTTTTCAATGGAATGTGTTACAAAACATTCTTGATTACTTTTATGCCAAGCTTCAAAACTCTACATCACCAGGAAGTTTGACAATTATTTCACAATGTGTATGCGTAAAATTACCCGGTATGGATAGCGTTAATTATAAAAATGTATTAACTTACTTATCAAATAAGTTACAGATTGCTGCGTAATTTTTCAAAGTTATAAATGCTATTTTTATATCTAATTGAACATTTTCCATTATAATATTGGATACTGACTTTTATTACAAAGTTTTAGTTTTCTATCCCAAAGTTGAAAAGCTCCCTTAACATCTTTCATCTCAATCCATACTAGGCTTTGTTTGCGCTGTCATATCCGTGTGTGGGAGGACTGATAGGACCACACCTATAATTTCATTTCTTAGTAGAGTAGAGTTTTCAAACTTGATTTGTAGTTAGGTAAATCAAGATGTTTTGTTACGTACCATTCTATTAAATAATGATCTAATAAATAATTTGAAAAATTATAATATTTTGGAAATGTTTCATTTTTTTTATTAACTTTAAGAAGACATATTTCAATGCACTTCATGATTTATTCAATATAAAACTAATCAGTACCTACCTCAATTATAAATAAAAGAACAATATCAATTTCGAGAAATATATGCCTTTTTAATAGAAAAGTATGTTTTACTCAAGAGTCCATTTTCAGGGTACAATAGTGTACAATAGTGAATATATGGGGCTAAAAGCTGAAATACTTTATTTTTAGAAAACTCACGGAAGTTTATATCGCTCAATTTCTTTATTTTAAGTTGCTTATATAACACCTGTGTTGGCGAACATTTGGCTTAATTTTCCTACAAAAAAACACGTACAATCTCTTTAAAATCTAAATATAAACAAATTTTATGTTAATGTTAAACGGAATATCAACAATTGGCTATTCGAATCGAAAATGACTTTGGTTGCCATTGAACTGCTTTTGACTAAACTTTATATACTTCTTTTATACCTTGCTATATACTTTATTTTTAGAAGTAAATGTCAAATATTAATTATATTCATATCGCTAATCCAGTCAAATTTGAGGATAGCTCTAATTTTGTGTTGTTGTTTTTACTCTTTTTGTTATATCGTGCCTCTATAGATATAGATTTGTTCGTAAGTATCGGTATGTACTAAGTGTAAAGCTTGAAGCGCGTATATAGAATTTTCAATTACGGATGTTCCTAAATTTTCTACGTGCACGCGTTTATTGTCATGAGTTGAGAACCTATCCAATTTGTAAGAAGAATAATCCAAGCTTCGTAATACGAGAAGCTTGCACATCAGCTCACGCATGTCGCAAATTGTGTCATTTACTTTACAAATAATTATAAAGGGCAAATTTTAGGTTCTCAGAAAAAAGCCTTTCCACTTTTATATTAAAGCCTTTCAACTTCTAAACAAAATAATTGAGTTATTGACTTACGCTATTCTATGCCATGTATGTATTATTCGCGTTTCCACATACACAATTATCCGACTATTTACAAAAAGAAATTCTCACCACTGCATGTATGCATATAGAGATATATATTAAATGAAATAGAAATTATAATTATGGTTTGAGATAAATCGTGTTTACGGTTAAGTTGTGACGAATTCGCGTCTTCCTCTGGAACGAAGATTTTATTTTGTTTCTAGCATTTCACGCTAAAACTATAATAATAGAATAGAAAAAGATAAATTGAGAGTGAGTAATTCCACTGGATAATTCACTGGATAATAATTTCACTATTGCACAGTCAAACACTGGATATGCCATTAGGTATGTGTATTATATCTTCTCGTACAAACATACAGATATATGTTTCCATTCAAATATAAAGGTAAACGCACTCTAAATAGTTATAAGGTTTTCCCAATACATTAGATTTTAATACATGTGATTTTGTAGATTAGAAAATCGTACATTCATAACAAATATTTTGTTATGCACTTTAGTTGTATCTATAATGACAAATCCTTATCAATTGTTACGGGACAAATACATGCGCGTAGTGATTTATATTTCGGTGTACATATTATAGGTGTATTGGAAGTTTATATTTCTTAGATTAATTAATGAATTTACAATCCATGTGCCTCCATAATTCATTAAATTTAGTTTTTAAAGAATTGTTTCTTTCTATCGGTCCATTTTGAAATGTTCTGTCTATTATATAATATGTAGAAACATAACTTTCGGAGATAAAAATACAAACAAATTTTTCCAAATTTACTTAAATGTATTTAGTAAGCTATTATATCGATAAATTTAAAAAAGATAATTTTGCAGGACATTCGAATTATAGCATTACTAAATGAAATAACGACACGCATTGGTTAATTACAATTATACAATTGATTTAGTTTATACAGTTTTTCGAAAAATGTTAAAATATTAAAGGAAGTGTGATGTCTATTTAAAAATACGACTATCCTTGCGAAAATGTAAGGGAAGAAAAAAAGGAAATGTAATACTCTCTAACCTATCTGTATATGTAGCTCCAACGTCAATAGTGACATTGACTCTGACAATTTAAAAGATATTCAAGAGCTGTATAAAATTATGAGCATCAGTACTGATATGCTACTTAAATCTGTGAATCGCATTGGCAAAATCCAAGCTCTAGTTGATATCCCCCCTCCCCCCTTATAATAACACTCAATGATAAAAAATACAAATGTAAAATCTTTAGAGAATGCAAATAATCCAGGAGCTGCCCAGCCATGACATTTATTATAATGTCTATATTAAAAAAATATATGATAAAATTGCAACTGAAAGAATGAAAATAATTTTGTGCAGAGCTCAAGCGACAAAGTAAAGAGAGTTTCTCGCAGAAGAAACTGAAAATAAAACAAGGTAAAATCGTTCCAACGGACAATTAATTTACCCAACAAAACTATATGTGTTACTTATAAAAGTAACTTACTGTAAATACAAAATATCAATTATAACAGGGATGAATTACCCCACGATTTAATTGCTCATCTCAAACACATTAAAATATACTCTCCCAATTTATCTGAAATTAAATTATTTAAAAAGTCACCTATAAACAAGCTTCCCTTAAATTGATATTTGCAAAACTGCAGATCAGTGCACAATAAAGTTTATATTACTAGCGAGCATATCTGCGATTTAAACTGTGACATAGCAGTTCTCAGTGAGACATGACTTCGTGGCGACTGTTTAAATGGAACAACCATCACTGACCTCACACCCTCACACTTCACTAACAGAAAACCGTCTGGATCGTCGAAGGGAGGTCTAATGGTCATCCATCATGATTCTATTAAAGTGGAGAAAAACTCCTATTCAAAAGAATTACTTTAAGTTATCCTCCATTTTACAACAAAATTGCAAAACACGCCTTTTTTGCATCTATCTTTGCCCACCGTCAACACCGTTTCAAAACTTTGTATCAGAATTGACGGCTCTCCTTTCATTTAAACAATTGTAAATAATAGTGATTGCATTGTCCTTGGTGATATCTTAATATTCACGTCGATAACGTCCTAATGACTGTGATGCTTAATGTTTTTCTTCAAATATTAAGTAATTTCAATATTAAACAATTCATACATGAACCAATGCACACTTCCGGTTTATACACTATAGATCTTGGATACTCAAGACAAAATTCCAGTTTCATCGAACATATTTATGTGAATGATCATGACATTTCTGACCATTACACAGTGAGTGATTTTTCATGTAGTTTGTGAAAGTTTCACAAAAGAAAGACCTCTAATTAGTTAATCACAGTTTCATTAAAGACTTATCTGCGATTGCTAACACTATTATGATTACTTCACCAAACACCTGTTCAGCTAACTCTCTTATTAGTAACCTTGACAATCAATTCTCTACGTAATCTTCTGGATGCACATGCTCCACTCACAACAAACAGAGCAAAAGATTCTTTGACTTGTGGATGACGCCCCAAATTATGGATAAACGCCGTCAACGCCACCTATTAGAAAAACAAGCTATCCGTACAAATGACCCAGATGATCTTGGCCCCTTCCTCTTTACTGCATATTATACGTTCCCATTGTCACAACTAATCAGTGCTTTTGAATTCAATTACCATCTTTACGCCGACGAAACTCCAATTTGACTGGAAATAGAAAAACTCATATGATACAACACAGAAAATTTAATAATTTTGCAAACGATTTACGTTTGAATGTCTACGAATAAACTAAAATTAAACCCCTCCAATACGAATTTACTCATCCACTCAACAAACCCTCTTGCAGATTGCCAAATCGTGAAACGCTTTAATGGTATGGACCTCAGCTCGATACCCAGGACACGTAATCTTGGAGTTCTTTTTGATGCAAGGCTATCATTCAATGACCATATTTCAGATGGTTTCAAATTTTGTTATTATTGGATACGACAAATTAAAAGCATAGCCCACTATATTCCTATCGACTGTATAAAACAACTTCTGATTGGTTTTATTTTATCTCGCTTGGATTTCGCAATATTATATTAACAAACCTTCCTCAGCGTTTATTAATGAAATTACAGTGTGTACAAAAGGCTGCTGCCAGTCTCGCAACTGGATCACCATGGCTCACCCCGACTGCACCCTTGCTTCAGAGGCAACATTGGCTACCGATAAGACAGCGCATTCTCTTCCAATTCCTCATGTACACTCATCGCGCTATACATGGAAGTGCTCCTCAATATCTCCAAAATCTGGTCCCAAACAAACTGCCTAATCACATAACAAGACAATCAGCTGCCATCACCCTAGTGGCAAAATCTTAAAAATCCCGGCGCGTTGGCAATCGAGCATTCTCCGTCGCAGCTCCACTGAATGGAACGAGTTGCCATCTTCCCTGAGACTTTTATTAAGTTTTAATATATTTTTGACAAGCCTTATATCTGACATATTTACATTTTCTGCATAACCTAATTTATATACTCTCTACTTTTTTCAATGTTAATTTACATAAAGCACTGTTAATATTGGGTACATACGAGTGGTCAAGAATTCCTTACGACTTTGGATCGATAAGTGTTTTTTGCATGATTTTCGTTTGTAATGATTAACGAAGTTTTTAAACATTAAACGAACGACAATGATGAAGGATATGAAAGACTTGGGATACAGAAGTTGAAAAGCAACAAAAGTGCAATTCTCATCTCCAGAGGACCACGAGATGCGTGCTGCTTGCTGTCATGAAATGTTGGCCAAATATGACAATGTGCAACGACGAGATAATATTTTTCACCTATGAGTGTGCAGTGTATTCCGAAGGCAAAGGCTATAAGCAGACTTGTATGTGGAGCAAGGCTAACCCACATTTTTACGAGCAAGTGAGATAAAACCCGTCAAAAGTGATGAACTGGGCGGCCATGTCTGCTCAACATCTGATAGGACCATTTTTCATTGATGACAGTGTGACAGCTGATTCCTATATTCATATGCTACGAACTGAATTTATTCCTGCTTTAGAAGCGAAAGATATTTTTACCCAAGAAATAGCCCTGTTCCATGGCTACCGCGCCGGGATCTGACCTCATGTGACAACGCGCTTTGGGGAATGTCAAGCCAAAAATTGTAGCAGCGAAATCTCCAACAAAAGAGAGACTAAAAGTTGTTATTCGAGAAGCTTTCAGGGATTTCCCTTTGACTGCATTAATGCCCATAAACGATCGTACTTTTCGAAGACTACGATTATGCATCACTCACGATGGTTTACAAGTTGACACTTACAACTGATAATTAATAGAATATTACGTTATCTTGCTGTTTATGACTTATTCTACAATGTTAAATAAATGACAGATAATATAGCATATTATATACATTATCTTGCTGTTAATGACTTATTCGACAATGTTAAATAAATGACAGATAATATAGAAAATCAGCGATAATGTTACCTGAGGGGGGAAGTAATAAAACAAAAGCCTCGGAATAGTTGCTATACCGCATATTATGTATGTAGAGTTACAAATTTGAGATATTTTTGCCTTCGGACCGAATCATTTTTAACAACATATGGATGAAAAAATTCACAATTACATTTTTATATTTTCATTTTCTTTCAATTAATTTTGGAAACACTTCTTCAATTTTGCTGCGTATGTATTTTGAAATATTTCTTAAATATGTAGAAATATTATTAATAATACTGATTTATTCAAATACTCAAATACTGTCCGACCCAACTATTGAAGTTTCTAGATATCTCCAAAGCATATTTTTTCAAATGCCACCTTTACTGTATAGTTACCATACTGTTAAGCTATCTTTCCTAAACTCCCGTAAATAATCCTCTCATCTTCAACAGAACAACTGGATCGCGTGGACAAGGGCATGGACCACATCAATCAGGACATGAAAGACGCCGAGAAGAACCTGGATGACCTGAACAAGTGTTGCGGCCTTTGTGTGCTTCCCTGGAAAAAGTAAGTTAAGCATCGATCGATACATATTCATCAAGGTATGTAGTAGTAAGTAAAACGACGATATACTATTATTAAGAGTTTTAAAGGGCAGCAATATATTGAATTGGTTCGACTAATTTAATATATTGCTGCCCTTTAAAACTCTTAATACTACACTATTGTGTTAAACTTTAAGACTTAAAAATTAGAGGGCAGCAATATATGAAAATAGAGGGCATGCAATTTATTCTG
>JAYRBW010061018.1:0-10527 GCA_036023295.1 Invenusta paracnida | reverse complement strand
GTGTTTTTATGCATATTTTTGCTTATCTGAAAAATGATAAAAATTAGACCCAAAAATCCGGAAAATTTCGAGCCCTGTACACTACAATATTTGAAACGTGACTATATCTCGTCTCGGTAATTAAGCATTCGATGACCTTGAAGCTTTGGAATGGCAGTTGTGGCTCTTTTATTATGCGGCCTCCCTTTAGCAACGGAGTCAAATATTGACCATTTAATTAAACGAAATCATCCGTAAGTTATTTCTAAAACTAGCGACAAGTCACTTATAGTCGGGCAACTATCGTTAAATAGCTCTCACTGCTCTCCTTGTACCTCGCCTGTACCAAGTTATGTAGCCCTGTTAAGTAGCTACTCCTGCATTGAGTTGACTTACGTATGACACTGTTTGGTGCCGTGTGGCCTACATTACACTAGTATGGACAGCTTCCCCTTCAAGCAGTCATCGATCCCTCCACTTCTACGGAACATTCTGGTACCGGGCAACACTTGAATGGCAGAACTCACCGCTATTGGAGGCGGGTGGGTCCTTGTTATTGTTCCTTGGTGGACTGTTGGAGGTGGCCGTTGTGGAGTCGCCTCCAGAGCCGGTGGACTTGGTCCTGGCAAGACTCCCCTCGCAGAAGATAAGAATGGAGGCCGAGAAGAAGCGATAGGAGGGCAGGGACTGGATGACGCCTCGCAGGCGAGAGAGGTTGTCGAGGATATTCTGGGCAATGGCCAGGCGCAGTGCGGGTTCGAACTCCTTGAGGAACTCCTCCATCACTGTCTCCAGCATCTCGACGGTCATGGAGTAGCCGTAGAACTTGTTGTAGCACCGGTAGCCGTTGAGATGGGGCGAAAATACCTGGAAATTAATGGCATGTTTAGGGATGAACATAAATAGAAAGTTATAATCTGTGCGTGCGTACTACAGTAATGTTAAAATTGAGTCAGTGTAAGTTGGACAGAGCCACCCAACTTGTTCTTCAAAAGCGCAAATTGCTGACATTAATAAGAGAAGACAATTTGATGAAAAGCGAATAAAGAATTAAATTATAATAATCATTATTTTAGTCTTTTAAAACCAAGTTTTTGCTCAAACGTAGAATTTCGATATATCGGTTTAAGGTCCGGACAATAGCTTCCTATTTTATCGATTTTAAATGACAGACAAAACAAGAAATTTGCAAGCCATTCTTCCAGCTGCTAAACAATTGAATTGTCTTTCTCTCAAATATTACTCCATTACAAATATAATTTTGTGATCTTTTCAAATACGTATATTCAAACAATCAACCAATAGATTTTTTTAAAAGGAGTCAAAGCTTTCACTGCAGTTTTATGCAGAGCATTTGATCTATCGGAGACTTCACTCCCTTCTAGCATCTCATTGGCTAGCTGAATGCATTCTGATTGGTTTTTCGCGCTCTTACACTTCACCTTTACACGAAGCATGTCCGGTGTTGTTCTGTCTTTGAGTACAACTTACATCACCACACTATTTTATTTATTATGTTTAGTTGCACGGAATAAACATGCAACTAACAATATGTTTCACAATATGTCTATATAAGAAATTTCTACGCGTAATGTTAGGAAATATTGGTCATCTTCTTATGTGACCTTGACATTGATTGGCCCATATGACTGAGGTCATCTTGTAGTCCGCTCTTAAAGAGGTTCGTTTTGATATATTATAGCTCTTACACTTGAGGTGAAATATCTCACTCGGTAACTAGGCAACCATTAACCTTAACAACTTAGGATCATGTAGAGGGTATCAGGGTGGTTGTGTTCCTTGCTTACTCGTTGCTTAGTAACTATCAAAGATTAAATGGTGGGTAATAAAAACAAAAATTTGGCCCTGGGCATGGATCCTGTGATCTTGAAACTTGGATTGTAACCTGGATACTATAGGTACCGACCTGCATGCCATCGATCCGGACCCCGACTTCGGCGCTAGTTGTTGTGGACCACTTCTTGGCCTTGTTGACGCGTTTCTCCTCCGTTGAGTCGCCCCCAGAGGTTCCCAGAGGCAGTGTGCCCATCTTGAGGTCCAGGATGTTGGGGTGTATAAAGCGACTCCCGATGTCCTCCATCACCAGGAACCCTGCCAACACAAAGAGGGCCAATTAGGATTAGGTAGGTGTGTCACTGCGCGGTTACACCAAAGATAGGAGAGAAAGTATGCCCACTGCAAACAACTCTATCTCGGTAACCTAGCAACCGATGACCTTGAAACTTTGGAGTCGCCTAGAGACTATCACGTAGCTACCGGGAGAGTTGTGACCACTTTGTAATATCTCCCTCAATTACGGGCAAATATTAGCCAATGTTTTATTTAAGAAATCGAAAACATTGATTTCATTTTCTTTTGCGACGACGTTATCGAATGGTCCAAAATTTACGCTGATTTGGGACACTGGGTGACCCATTTTTGATGGGTTTCTTGTCTACCTTTACACTAATATCTATGTCATATACTGATCTTATAATCTCACTACGTCTGTTCTTGAGCGAGCAATATTAATACATTATCGAAGGCCTCTACTTAGCAGCGCTACATAGCTTGTCATAGGCGAGGTATAACAAGTTTTTTCTCTAGGTCTGTGAATCTACCATAGATATATACTTGTTTTACTTTGCTAAAAATAATTATTTCGATAATTTTGTAGTAGGTACTTGCTATGCCAGCAGTAAGTAGGAATGATACTGCAAACAGAACATCTGTTTTTATTTAGTCCTAAGTGACACTGTATTTCATGTAAATAGCTTCACATAATATGACCCGAGTGATTTTGTATTAAATTTAATAGTTTTTAATGAGAAAATTAATAATAATACGCCAATAAGCAATATAGCGATAGTATAGATGACCGTTCTATTTCTTTATTGATTTATTTCTACGATTACTCTATCGATTAAAAACATACCTTTTAGATAGAGTTGGTTAATAGAAATAGTGTTCTATATTTAGGTGATTAGTATTAAAGCAATCATTAAGTGTTTAGAATCTGTGTGACTATCCCACAGATAGAAAGAAGCATCACTGCCGTTTAGCAATAACAATTATGTGTGTTTATAAGACATCATATTTACATAACCGAATCCTCTTATAATAATATTTAGACAGCTTTTTTTATATAAAAGTATCTGATACAAGGAAAGAAGCAATTTCTTCGGATAATAATTCTCGAAGAAGACTAAATCAACCTGCAACAAAACCTCGTTAATGGTATTGATAGTTGAGATACAAAGACGGGAAAATAGCACACAAATAATAGTTGAAAGCTCTTGTAGAGAAAATAAAGATACATATGAGTGCTATAGGGTTGGAGGATCTCTATCGCGCCCAGTTTCTGATTGATACAATGTATAAGAGGGGAGAGTATTCAATTACACATTGCCAGGCATACTTTGGGCTCTTTAAATAAGCCAAACATTCAATAAGAACAATTTTTGCAAGAAAATAATCAATATTTTGTCAAAATTTAACGTAGCTTTGGGGTTGAAAGTCTGTTTAACTATGCTAATATAAAGATTCTTAATTAATTAATTCAGTAAGGAATAAAAATTATCAAAATAATTCTTCTAATAATAGACTTCGAACGGCCATATCTCGGTAACTAAGCAACCGATGACCTTGAAACCCTGGAATAACACAGTGGCCATCACGGAGGACCAGTGCAGCTGTGGCTGTTTTGTTCCATCTCCCTTAGCAACGGGTCATTTAAGGTCAAATATTGAAAAATAAATAAAAAACGCAAATGTTTTATTTATTACCAATTTATTTGACCTTAGATAACCCCGTTGCTATGGGAGATATGACAAAAGGCGACAACAATCCCGATAGCAACCGGTGATTCCAAAGTTTCAAGGTCACCAGTTGCTCGGTTACCGAGCTTCCGTTACTTCCTAAGTCGATAGGATCGATAATGAGTGAGTCAATCAATTGATAGGATCGATAATGAGTGAGTTAATCAATCATCAACCTACTATGCCAGTTGTTCTCCTTCTCTCCACCGGCCAGGCTTGGAAGTCGACGACTCAGGGTGTAGACGGTCCAGGGATTGAGGTGCAGAGCCCCGATCTCCGCCACCGGCAGGCTCGAGCTGATAATGTCGGAGTAATAGGCGACCTCGTCGCCCTCCCGCTGTCCGAGGATGTGCAGGGTCCCCTTCTCGATCTTCAGTCTGTACAACACCCCCCCAGAGACAACAAAACATAGCCAGCATTGAACTCTGTGTGTCGGGCCAGTCTATTTCCTAATAACTAGACAGAGTTAACCCACCTCTAGTCTGTGCACGCAAATATATGCAGCGATCTGTTAATTAAAATAATCATTTCATTTTAATTGTTATATTAATGCCCTATTATCTCAAATAACAAACTATTTATAAAGATGTAATTAATCTCGTTATATATAGACAGCCTTCTTCTGAAATATGAAACTACATTAAATACGCCGAGGAAAATAATGAGCTTAGTATAGGTAGGCTGCAAGTAAACTAGGATTAATGAACAGAAAGCTACATCCAAAGTTAGGTACTTAATGTATTACACACGCGATAAATAGAATATGCAAATGTAAAGAAAACGCGTATAATATGTCATACTTCGAGGAAAGTCTATTTAGAGAAAAGGCATTTTGGAAATACATCTAATACGAATTGGTAATAGTACCTACCTCGTTAGCGTCTACTATTACGTTCTATGGCGTAGAATCTACGAGTGCCAAGTACGAGGTCATTCTATGTCACTTTATATCTACGATGCAGACTGGAATCTTGTATTTATTCAACGTCAAATTTTGCGGAGAAAATGTGTTATTCAAATAATGCAATATTTTTTAAAATACGAGTATGATTGGCTATTTTGGATGATAAATCAGATCTTCTAGTAGAAATAAGGCGCTCAGATATTAATCCAAATAATCGATTGAAATGCTGGTAATAGTTGGACAAATTGGTAGATTCTTTAAAAATACAATCGATATACTCAGCTTAGAGGGAGTGTGGTAAAAAAGAATTTAACGAATGACGTGTTTTAAAAATGAATTGTTGACAATCACTAAACGCTTTAGTGATATATGACGAACTTCTTAACAAGTAATATTTGGTTTAATTAAATATTCTTTGAGTTTTTTCCAAAATCTCAGGCTTGAATATATTATATTCAGAAAATGTGGGAAATATAGTACATTTAATTATATAAAAAGGGTACAACTTAGTGATTATAACTAATAACATATATTATAAAAATTAAATAATAACCGGAAGATGCTTTTCCTATTAATAACTTTCAACATACTTGCTTTTATCTTTACTCTTGCGAATGATTTTGTAAGATTTCTTAATTAATAAATATTACCACTCATTGAGCTATCTGAGATAATTGTTTTTACTTTTAAAATTTAATGAATTACAAAACTATTATTACTCTTTTGAAATTAAATTATTTTATTAATACTGACGTTGAGAATTATGCACAAATATGACCTTTTAAAAAGTTTGAAATCTTTATTAATGATCTGATCAAAACAAACTCGTTATATAACAGGTATACAGGACTTAGTTGAAACAAAACCGCAATAAGTTTTATGCAACATGTCCACAATGAATTAATCGAAATTAAATTAGCAGAATGCGATTTACTTGAATTCATACTATACGATCGATACTTCCTTTTAGTAAAAATCAATAAGTTTACAACACCTAGAAATTATGTAACGAAATCTTTACATTGAATAGAAAGTGCATATTCCATACACGGCAACTAAGCTGTTTTGGCATACTTCCTTAGTAACGGTTAGCAACAGAGAAGGGCATTTTTAATTGTCCGTATTTGAAATAACATCGACAACAATAGCATTTTTATAATTCAAACAAAAATCCTTAAAATGCCACAATTTGACCTTAAATGCCCTCGTTGCTAAGACATCATGGTTACAACAACAACAACAACCCATTTGAAGTACATACTTTCTATTCTACGTAGAGTTTTCATTAATTTCTGTCGTCGGAACTATTATAATATATATTTACTATGTATACCGTAATTGAAGAAAATATATCATTAACAGAGAATGAATCGTAAATATGTCTTATACTGTTAACTACATTTATGACTTCTGTTGCTGCGTTGTTATACATACTACATTAGCATCTTTCATGCATAATGCAATATTTATTGAATTATTACTCAGCTAATATTTCCTATAGAAAATACAAATGAATTATTGCCTATATCAATAACTAATACACGCTAATGCAATGCATATCTTAAGCTCCAAAGACGATAGCATTGCAAAAATGATAGGCGCAAAGAACGAATTCAAACACAAAATGTTACAATAATTCAGTCGTTGATGAAGAAATTGCAATCAAATCGAGAGAAATAACTAATTTTGCTGGCTGTTGAAAATGCCAGAAAGACCAGAAATAGTCTTGGCAACGGTTCACAATCTTAGATATATTATATTTGTATTTCAAAAGGCTATCTAGGCTTAGGCTTAGGGTTGGTTAGTCATCATGATTCGAATGCCATACATAAGAATGCCATGTCTAAGCTGCTTACATAATAATCTACAACGCCAGAAAAAGTATTTCCAAAGGATTAGAGGCATAGATATAATATACATACACACACAAACACATCACCAGCTGCATTTTCCTCAATCACGTGACTTTCGACTTGAAAATCGATACGAGAAAAAGAAAATGCTGCTCTAGGCAGAAGACTAATTTTCTCCTCCTCTCTCTCTTTCTTCCCTTTAAAGGATTATATTTTCCGCTTCGGTTGTTGTCTCACAATCTATACAACCTATATATACCGAGCTACCCCATGAGCGAGAAAGTCTTTGTATACTATCCATAATGATACATCGACGTGCAGTGCCAAGACAACAGTAAATATACTCCACCGAGACAAAGAAGGACTGCGTCCAGGACGGTGGGTATGCCTGTTGCCTTTGAAGTCCAACAATTTTAATGAATTAGTTGAACGAGAATTCTATCCCATTTGCATACACTGACATACATACATTGTAGGTATATCATAATTCATTTCATCATAAAAAGCTAAAGCAAATGCAGTCGAGCCCTATTATGCTATTTTTCTATTCAATTCGTATAAAGGTAATCTGGTTAGTTGAGGTAGCATGAAATATAAAAGGAAAAACAAACCGGATTTTGTAGTTGGAATATTGGTTTACTTAGTACATTAGTAATAGCGAAAAGCTCTGACTAGTGCATTATTTCATGAAACGGTATTGTGAATAATAAGAATTTGCAATTAAATAAGAAAAAGTAATATGAATTTATATTTCTAAATTACCATTGTAATTCATTTTTGAGCACACTCTTGCTTTATCAAATTGTTATGCTATGTTTTAAATAAAATAGCTAATCTCAGTTGATACAATATAACAAATATAGGAGACTTGAATATGCACAATAAATTTCCCATATTAAGCAATAGTTTTACAATTTAAGCTCAATTTTCTAAGAAGTCAAGTTTTCATATAATACAAGTATTTATGACCTTTTTAAAAGTTATGTTGCGTATTATTTTAAACGCATATCTATTGTCTTTAACTTAAAATCAAAATGAAACACACATATATCATGTCAATATGTTTCCAGATGCTTTTGAATATTGGCACATTGGCGCTAATTTATGCTACTTTTGTTGTCAAAATTGACCAATGTACTAATATTCAAAAGCATCTGGAAACGTAATGACACGATACCAGTGTTTAATTTTCAGATAAAGACAATTGTTTAAAATCTTATGCAACATAGCTTCTAAAAAGGTTATAAATACTTATATTAATATTGAAAAAAAGAATCCAAATCAAATATCAACCCTCCCAACACCAGCAACGTCCATTTCGGAAGGTTTGACACCATTATCTAGAATTATAGCCGGGTGGTCAATATTGGTACCTCGTTCCTTGTAGCTGGAGGGGGGCTAGCGCCAGTATTATAAACTTCGAACTAACCCCAATAATGGACACTGCACTAGAAGTGTCTACATTAAATACACTGTTAGAAGTGACACCTATTTATCATACACAGGAAACAGGAACGAGAATGCCTGCAGCTGAAAAGGTTTGGAACAGCAGAACTCAGACCTTATAATCACATAATGACGCTGTCAGCGTACCCAGCAATAGGCTCTGTCCAAAATCTAGACCTGTTTTGATACACAGGTAGCAGGCTAATATAGGTACCTACCAACATTAGTTGACGCAAACCAGCTGTGCACCCTGTCTCTCTTTAATATCAGCATTTTTGTTTGGCCAGCGAAGATTTTAGTATGTCTATAATATGCAGTTAAATTTTCAAACATTTGAGTTTAATTCAACAGAACTAAAAAATTAACAGCAAATTTTGAGTTCATGTCAACAGCAAGAAAAAAAGTCGATATCTTATTGAAATTATTGGCGTAGAGCTGACGATTCCATTCTGGACCATAATATAATGTGTGAAAAGTATTACATATGAAAATTGGGAAGGTAAATGTTAAGAAAATGTGTAAGAAATAAATTGGTTTATTTTGTTCTTAAAATAGTCTAAAATTAAGATGACTACAATGCATAGAAATTCATGGCTATAATACTCACACTGTGCAAGTAAATATTTGTACAAATATACCTCTGCCGGTCATAAATTAATCAATACAAGTAATTGATTTAATACAATATCTAAAAATGTTTAATGATTTTTTGGAAACAGCTGAATTTACGAATCCGATAATTATATTATTTAAATCATAGAATCTCTTGCCATTCTTTCAATTTTGTTAAAAGTGTCCTGTTTTATTCCTTATTGGACCCAAAACAATTCACGCAACTCATAAATTCAAAAGTTTTAAACTACTTTTGTCCAACACCTTACTATGAGTATAGAACTTCTCAAAATTATCAAAATTTGAGCTCAAACAAAAGCCTTGTTATGCTCAATGAATTGCTGCTAACCTAAGATTGAAGAATATGTAATTCTTGTGTTGGGCAAACAGTCACGAAAGAGATATTAACAGTTGCTCTGTAAATGAACAGTAATGAAATTGCTCTGACTTTATAAATTTATTTTCAATTGGCATATTATATTGTAGATCATTTGAATTCTCAATGTATTTTATACATTTTAAAACGTAAACCATCTTGTATAGTTGTCAAATATATTTTAATGTTAGTTGTTCATTCAGACATTTTTTTTACTGATTTATACAAAAGACGTTTAAATATACTACCTAGACTAGACACGCGCCGAAATATCTGCAATTTCGGTTTCGAATCGATTTTTTGTTTGATAATCAAAAGAAAGAAATTTACCATCTTTTATAGTATAAACGGTCGATTTTCAAACGGGAAAATGTACCTGATATAAAATACTTATATGAAAAGTAAAATTATAGACATGCGCGTCAGAATGTCAGCTAAAACATATGTAATTTATAGGAGTATAACTTCAATAATTAAAAAGTTTGTCGATGACCGCGATTTTATAAAAAATATGCCTAGTTTTGCCTTGTAGTTTATGTACGCATCCTTTTGCCTACCAAATTTCCATAATTATAGTCGATTTTGATTGGCTGAGATGTCAACCGAAGAATTACACATATTTTGTCTCTCTTTGTATTATCGTGTCTAGTCTAGGAAGTATATTTAAACGTCTTTGATTTATACTCAAAATCATGGTAGGAGCCTTAATTTAAATGCACGTGGAAACTTTATAAAATGGTTTATGTGACCGAAATGTGTTTTAAAATGTAAAAAATAGACAAAGAATTCAAATGATCCACAATTAATATGCCAATTAAAAATAAATCTATATAATTCTATCAAAAATATTAATTTTTAGGAAAATTAGAGCAATTTCATAGAAATTCTTTAATATGGGAAAAATAGTAAAATGTGAATATCTCATTTCGTGACTGACTGGCTGTGCAACACAAGAATTACACATTCTTCAATCACAGGTTAGCAGCATTTAATTGGGCAAAACAAAGCTTTTGTGCCCAAATTGTGATAGTTTTCTGAAGTAGCTCCGGACTAGTATTTAGTATATAAAAGCTTAAATTTGTGTGCATCTTGTCTATTTCAATAGCCCACGCAATTAATTTAATCAGCAAGTCAATGTGTCGGCAACAATTCGGCTGTCAACGTTAAAAACGAGTGCATTATTACCAAAGAATTCCCTTCCGCAATGCGATTATATACATGCTTTAATAACGGGTCTCATATAATTAGTCGATAATGCAACAAGTTATCTAAACACTCTTTTTAGTCCGGGAGCCCAGAGGCTCCAGCCTAATGGAACGAGGTCCCAACAATCAATCCCCTAGATGATTAGTACTAACATCCCACATCATGAAACTGACTGTCTGCCGTTGCATAGCCAGTTCTTTAGTACCACCAGACACTTTTTCTAATTTTCTATATTAAAGAATAGGAGTGAATTCAATATTTAGACCCAATTTTCATGGAAATAATTGTTTTAACATTTATTAAGAATACAATGATGCATATTATTTTGTTCGT
>JAYRBW010061017.1:0-10527 GCA_036023295.1 Invenusta paracnida | reverse complement strand
TTCTAAACCATATCTGAATATATTCCATCCACGTATATTAGCACAAAAAGTATATACCTTTCTTTAGCTTTAGCTAGTTACAAAAGGTTACCTATAGTGACAGCAGGTTATTTTCATTGGTTGATATGATAATAAATGTGACGTCAAATATTCGGCCAATAAAAACTAGAATCATGTGATTTGATATTCAAATAAAAAATACAGCCGTAGGATGCGTGTGTCAATTACTTTGTATATCCGGGTTTAGGGTTAAAGTGGGTCCTTACTGCATGTTATTAAGTATTTTTTGTGTAAACATTACTTATAAAACTACCCAATGAGGTAGCTAGTCGTAATCTGAACAAATTGTATACGTGAATTTCTGTTATATGTTAATATTAGTGATAATAATAGTTATAACTGTAACCGATTTTTTTATAAAAATATATTGTGTAAATATCAACGGGGTTTCTTGACATAGCTTTGTTAGCCTTGGTAAAATTGGGATTTATAATAAAAAGTTCGAATATGTATGAAAAATAAATAACGAAATGATTTATAAAAGTAGTATTCGTTTTAAAACAAACTATTATTTGGAGTTAAGTTCGTCTGGTTATAGCACATTACGTTATACGAAATAAGACTCATGCTTATTTCGAAACTTACTGATTTTGAAGGCCAAAAATATTATTTAGTACCTTCTTGTTAATTTTAACGTTACCTTTATAGCTACAATTTCATTATGTTTACCGATGACAATTTTTATAAAGACATTTTGTATCATAAAGATCAGATATAGACAAACCATGAACAAAACATTTATATTCTACACTATATCAGTATCAAATTATTTCAATAATAATTAAAAATGTTGAAATAATTGGGGTGTATATTTTTATACTCATATATTGATTAATTTTAAAATCATATTTTTAACTATTGATATTAGAGCTATTAACAGCTTCACAAATTAAGCGCAATCCAGTGCAATTTTAATTTATATCAAACGCTCTGTATTATATCTTACATTGATATCCTTCTATTCTATCTTCCTTCGCTTCATATATTAAACTCATGTACGGGTTATCAGGAGGAATGGCAGTTCGCCGCCACAGAAATCGACCGTCTCCTAACTTGTGGAGCCCTTTTTCCCGTAGTCTCTCGCCGCTACGATCTCTCACAGGCTTGTGAAGCTCATTCTGAAATTTTGGGTCAGGAGGGAGCCAGAGGAAAGCTCGTTCTCAATGTGGCCTCTCTTGACTGATGTGTGATACCTGCTGTCGTTGACTTTCTTATAGATTGGGGATGAGACATGCTTCGGAGGCTACAACTTTCGGTCATATTTCACCAATTATGTGCCAAATAACTTTGAATCTTTAGTCTTCCATATTACTTCAAATCTTTAGATATTTGTTACTGATTGACTTGATGAATAATTTATTTTTATTATTTATTATACTTTAAGAATTCTATGGTTTTGTAAGATTTGTATAAACATATTTTTTATCAACATCATCTTGTTATAAGACAGAAATATGCTAAATAGATATATATTGTTTGCTATGTAGTAACATCTTTATAGCCTATCTACTGTGCAATTAAATTGATAAGAATGAATTACGTGCTAATTTTTACTTCTGTTATAGAAGTTCCTGATTGATTTAACAATTATAATGTCTGATTTTTACTCAAATAATAAATATATTTACGCATTTATTTCATTTTTTTATTTGGTTAATATAATGATTTGTCTTAAGTTAGAAACTATAAGTTTAATAACTTCTAAAAATATTACTTTTACTGGATTTTACAATTAATAATATATATTATAAAAAATATACTATATACTACGGTATACCGTAAAGAATGACTTGATTTTAACAGGAAAAATAAAGTATAAGCACTATGTATCACCATAATATATTCTGTTGGGTGATGACCTAGTATTTTTTTAATATCTCGCACAAGAGTCAACGTTTAAATCTAGATGATTTTACACTAATTTAGACTATTTTACACACTTCATTAAGTTGTCACGAAATCTTTTTAAAAAGTGTATTTCACTAAAAACAACTAAACATCTTACTGTACCTATATCTTATATGTAATAGAATTAAAATATTTCTTACTAAAGAATTTATGAAATTAAAACTAATGTACTCTTAATTGATTAACTCATTTTATTTTAAAAATGTGAACAATGGAATGATATGTCAATTGTTAGCTGTTTTTAGTTATAAAATTTGAGTATTAAATTAACAAAGCTAATTAGCAAGTAATCCTGACAATTACGGTAAATATTTGTAATAAGTTTAAAAACATTTTTAACTTAAGAGATCTTTTAGGAAACGTTGAGCATATATTGAAGATAAATCAATGATTCGCTCTCCACAATAGGTACTGAATTTAAGCACATGCTGCAACATATCTTTGTGGAAACAAAATACAATATATATAACACCTCTTGCTACATTCGGTGATTTTTTGTTTTGTAAATAGTAATTGATCCCGAGTAGCATAGCTGAACATACATTTTGTAATAATTTAACAGAAAATATTACTAAATATGTAGTTATAAAATCTCCATAAACTCTTAAATGCTTTCTAAAAGCTAAATTATTTAGTACAAAGTCTAGTACAAACCCCAGTGAAAACATCTAGAGGTAAGTTTTTATTACTTTACTGCGGAGTTTATTTAAGGTAATTTTAAATTAATTCATGTTCATTACGACTAAAATTAAATTAAATACACATTTCTATAGCTGAGAGTGTGGACAACATAAATATTACAAATAAATGTATCTCTTTTGTAGTCCTTAATATATGAGTAAAAACAAAACACAAAAATACATGTTTCCTAATCTACACTTTTTTGGATTAAGAAAATTACAGTTATAAAAATTGAAATAAATAATACTTAAGACAGTGACTTGTTCTAAATATGTTTTTCAATAAGTTTAATTTAATATTTTGAACATAAAATACAATATTCGATTAAACTGTTAGTATTTATTCGATACTACGGTACCTATAACTCTAAAGACAAAATATTTATACGAATTTGTAATATATTTGTAATTTAGGTTGAAATAATACAAGGCGTTTTCGTGTAAATGAAAATACGTATAATGCATTAAAATATTTTAAATTACAAATCATAAAGGAAAATGAAAAATAATGATAATGATAGGTAATATATAGCACAACAACTAAATTTTTTTGTACATATAAAATATAATCATTCAAATTAAAAACATCGATATTCTCTCAAATTCATATGTTACAATTATAGATGTTATTAAATTGAAAATGTCATTGAAATTATATTTTATTTGTTTGCTATAAAATTTAAAAATTGAATAAATAAATATCAAGAATTTATAGGGGCATTAGCTTCTTTATGACTGCGAGTAAATTATATATGTACATACATAAAATGTTTATTACGATTATCAGAAAAAATGTATATGCATATATTTTACCTAGGCTAAAAGGTCATGATTTTGGTTGATTCAAAAAATAAAATAAAAACACATCTTGTATAATTTCAATAAATACAGGAAAAACAATTTATAGGGCGAAATTTTCTCAAATTACGAAGATCTGCCATCTTGGACACAATATTGATCTGTAATAAATAACTGCGGTAACTTAAAAGTATAGAATACTATTCGTATAATGTTTTGATAACAACATTTTCACACTTAATTCACTTACAAACGGCAGTATATAATGCCAGTATAACGCCAGTATTCACTTTCAATTGTCAGTATAAAGTCTTTGGATATCACGAACAGTTTTTTGGCTTCCTTTTCTTATAAACAATATTACGCAACAGTTACTTTGAATGAGTACCAATTATGTGTATTACATTAAAATGCTATATTGTTATAAAAACAGCACAATAGAGTTTTAAAATTCGGCATTTTTGCTTGTAATGATAACATTTTTATTAACCACATATATATCCATATTATATCCATAAATTCAATCCTGAAGAATAATTTATTCAAATACACACACAGAAATAAAATTAAGCAATGACCTATTAAATAGTTCGATAGTGATTAATAACCAATCAGATATCGTCATCGATCATCTCCCAGCCGTCATCTTCCTTACTCTCGCTTGGTGTGAGCCTCCGTCTATCTCCCAAGGTTTTAGAGGCTGTAGCACTAGCTTCAGCGGGCAACGATGAGGTTCTTCGCATATTGGAATTTCCTCCAAGGTCTAGAGAAAGACACCGGTGAGCCATGAGCTGGCCCTTCATCCCAAGACCCCAGACTTGATTGTTCCCAGCGGTAGTCAATCCCTGGAAAGGACCGCCCGGGATGTGTAACCAATAGGTGCCTTGGGGGCATGTGCACGAATCGATACCGGAGCGTACGAAAACTTCTCCCGTTCGAGTTTCCAACATCCACACGTTACTCGTGCTGATTGAGAGGCTAATCGATAGGACAGTAAAAGAGAGTAAAAATGAGAGAGTTTTAGTAAGTACAGAATTACTTGGCTTGCGGTTACCTGGAAGCTTTTGGACCAGGTACGTAAGCCCAACACGGTTTCTCTTTGGCATTGTCAACTCTAGCGAAAATGAAGTTACGTGAATCGATTGCCCACATACCTACGTTGGACTGAGTTTTACTTTGTGGACCGCAGAATATAGATTTGAGGCCGGTTGGTACATTCTCAGCTGTGAGGGGAGAAGAGGAGAGAGGAGAAGAGGACAGGAGAGGAGAGGGTGAAAAGGGGATCGGAGAAACGCACCTACAGATAGATCTTGCCAACCTTCCTTGTATACATCGACACGGTAAAGAAGTCTTCCATGATTATCTATCGCAAAGATCCCCTTTTCTGAGCACTGAATGTGGATGATTTTGTGCGAAAACCGACCTGAGAAGAGCGACAACAATAAATCCAGAAAAAGTGTTGCAATACAGGTCATTGATTCAACCATACGAGTATATACTGACCGGTATCCTTGATCTTCTTCCAGGATGATCCCAGCGGACAGTTGTCTCTGATGCCAAGTCTGGCGAAGATACGGCTCTTTTCAGTGAGGACTAAGACGAGAGTTGAGCAAACACTGATGCTGAGGATCTTCCCAGCATCGTTGGTTGGCGACACCGATCGATACTCGGACTCTGAATTGTTTTGCCAGTGACAGAAAACTTCACCAGAAGGCCCATGCACTGTCCACAGGTAAACTATTATGGGTAGTAAGTATATATAGTTAAATTTATAGTTTCTATAGGCATTTCAAAATTTACGATACTTTTGAGAGATATATAAAAAAAAAGTTCAATCAAAATATGTGTGGAAATATAAATAAATATCTAAAAACAATAAAACTGTCGAATTTCAAGAAATTTAAATTTTCCCAAGTGTTTAATATAACGTTATAATAGCGTTTTATATAGCGATTTTTAAAACCTTTGTACAGTCCTTTGAAAGCAGCTTAAAATTATAACATTTATATAATAACAGACGGTTGACTTGGCAACAGAAAGCGTCCCGGATAAAAAGGAGTCGCCCTTTTAACAGACAATTACCCGGTAACAGTTATTTCACCCTTGCAACAAGCAATTTCTCGGAAAAAGTGACACCCACCATCTCCCCTGAGTTGAATTGCCGAAAGAGCCCGCCACTTGGAAACTGCTTCCATTCCACGAGGCAGTATTTGGGACCAGTTGTGTCCAAGGATCGGACCCATAGCTCGACTCAACATTCCACTGTCCTTCGAATGGAGCCAGAGGGCACCATCTTGGTTACCAGTGGGGGAGCAACGGGCGCTTATCAACCAAGAGGGCGCCAACGGAATTCCTGTTATGGTGTAGAAGATTGGAGTAGGAGTAGCAACAGTGATTTTGGGTAAGGTTATTAACGTATTAAATACAGCATGTTAGAAAAACGCATTAATGTCTGTTTGTGGAATCTATGAGTAAAATGAATTTCTGTAAGGTGAGTATATTGTTTTTTGAATTTACTGCATATTTGACTTTATATCATGAACTTAAATCATTTAAGTTGGTATTTGGATTGGTATTTATGCGTCTTTGCCGTAATATATTTGAAAATTTTCATTTTCATTTTATGAAATATTCTCTCGTGAGGTTTTCAAAGCATTTCAATACTAGTAATCGCCAAATGAATGATACTTATGTGTTGGCTCCACGCACAGTCTACATCTGATCTCTATGGTTAGCTCGTTTGAAAGGAAAGGTCACTCTGATTAAATCATTGGCAAGGATTACATTATGAAGCAAGAGGGCCACATAAAATCTAACTACATATGTACAGTTATAGGAATATGAAATGCATATGTATTAAACAGAAAAACAATTATAAGAGAGTAACTGCTAGGCTACGAATTTTTTTTCCAAAATTTATGGATATTCAAATATATGTTTGGCTGCATGTTCGGTTGTTAGTTTTTCAAAATTGTGGAATAAGTATTATGTTAAAGTAAAATAGAGACGTACAAGAAGCCAGATATTTAGTAATTTTGACTTAGCGAATAAAATAAAATTAAATGTTTCAAAATATTGCAGCTTATGTCGAAAATAAGAGTAGTCTGTGTATGTAAACATATGCGCGCTTCAGCTATATTTCATTTTTAAAGGTGATAAACAAAAGTAATGTCTAAAATTTGAATGGAATGTCTGGGATAATGTATAGTATTTAAATTGCTAATATAATCTAGTATTTTAAGCAGAGGAATACAATTGTAACAATTTTCCCTGTGATATCTTCATAATTGCTGTGACCAACATATAACATAATGTAAAAGTAACAAACGATTAAAATTGAATTAAAAATTATGGTAAGAAAATACTGGTTGATAAACAAATTATTTATATTTTGTAATACCTTTTGTAATGGAAAATAACTATTATTTATTCGAGTACTATATTTAATAATATTTAAAATATCTATACAAAAGAGCATGCAGTTATATTATATTTGAAATTTTTACATATATAAAAGCAGAATGTAAAAATGCATTATAATCAAATTTTGGAAAACAGTAAATTCCATAAACGCAAGATTTGATTCGAATGAGTAGTAATATTTTGTGACTATATGATAACACAGATAAAGGGATTTATAATATAAATATATTGTTCTATGAGTATTAAATTTGTTTTATGAAAAATAAAACTTATGATTATAATGACTGAGCAATTCAGAAAATCAGCCACTGAAATACGAATCTTACTTTACCTGCTTCTGTGGTAGGAAAGATCTTTCCGAACGCCGATTGAAAGTGGAACAGAGAACTTGCTTGATTCTCAGTTTCGTGATCGAAAGAACCAGAAAGACTGTGAGTTGATATCTGAAATCATATAAGAGACAAACATATCAAACAAAAAATAGAATACATACATAGGCACTCCAACAAATGAAGCCATCAATATTGATACTAAATTTAAAAATTATATTTGTATCTCCAACGAATCAAACTTCAGAATAACCGCTGCTAATAGTCTATCGAGATGGCTTTCGAGAAAATCGAAAGCTCAGGATTTTTATTAAACTTTATTTTATTTTATGTGTGGTTTTATTATTTTATTATATCTCCTTTCACCTGGAACCATTCTCCACAGCCGTCGGGCTTGGTTTGTGTCACTCCTGTAGTGAAGAAGATTCTGTTGTCATTAGTAACCAGCCATGCTGTACCTTTGATACCGAGAGAAATGCTGGCTAGAGAGCTTCCCGACAGACCTATTGGCAAGATGACAAGCTTCCAGTTGGCTGGGTAGATTTTGTTGAGACTATGTCCGTAGATTGTCCAGCTCTGTTTAGGGTAGAAAAGGAGGAAAGAGACAGAAAACAAATATAGGAAAGACGAGAGAGAAACTTCTGGATACACTCAGGATAATTCAAAAGAGCAACACTAAAAATATATGAAACCAATTAAGTTAATTTAAATATTTTTTCAATGAAAATATATAAGAATTTATATTCGAGAACCAACTGCGAACAGTCTCATCTGAGCGCCGTCTCTCCTGCACTTACATTCACCTCTCTCCCAATAGATGTGAAGAGTGCCCAGACAACGCCATCGAGGATACTGACACCCACAGCCGCGGATACCGTGGCCCCTTTGATAGGCAAGTCGGCTCGATTGTGCAGGGTGAAGGTGCGGAAGTAGGGCCGCCTCATAGACAGCTCGGGCTGCACCTTCACCTGTCCACGCAAGGTGACGAATGCCGCAGAAGTCTGATCCACCTCCATGGCTCGTATGGTTTGTAGCGCCTCCATCCATACGCCTCCTGACTCATCTGCATACCCTTTATTGAGTGCATCATTGGCTGTAGGGAGGATAGGAGGAACCAAGCGGGCATCGCTGACAGGTTGAGAGTAGCTGGTCAACACCTCTACTGATTCTTTGTGCATGCGCCAGGCGATGTTCCCATTGGGCGCCACTGTTAACTGCCACGTTGGGTAGGGGTATTTACGAATTACACAATCATCCTAACTCGATACTTGTCTAATTTAAATACTGATTCAATTGATTCATAGTTGGAATGAAAACAAAATTATTTACATCTTATTGGTAGATATTATTTATTTTTAGTGATTTAAACAAACAACATCAACAATTTTTTCAAATAAAAATGAATTTTACGGGATATATAAGTACCTAATGATTTTGAGCAAAACAACTTTTTTTTAATGTTTCAAGCGTTTATATTTTTACAGTTCTCAGAATTGCACTTAAGAATCATAACAATATGTATAAAGGGTATTAACATATATGTATTCCAGATTATGTATTATACAAGTAAGACCTTAAAAGAAATCATACATTTTTACATAATTGTGCTGTGAAAAAATAGTCTGTCAATTATTTAGCACATGTTTTAGTAAAAAATTATTTATTGAAGATGTTTAAATTTAAAAGTCAATATTTTTGTTTTCATGTTTTAATAATATTAAAGAAATTATTAATTAAGTTATAATTATCGAATATACAAAGTTCATTACATTAAAATTGATACCTTCTCTAAATTACTTCTGCTTCTTTTTAAACAACTCTCAAAACGCTTGTGCTATAGGTATTAGCGTTTAATAGCGTATTAAGAGTCTTATCAGTGCATAATGTCATCAGAAAAATGGGCAGTTACTATGTCAGCAGTGAAAAGCTTATCAGCCGTGGACCAGTCAAGTTCTTCGGTATCAGCTGAGGTAAAGTAGGCTCCGTGCAGTCGACCCCTGGCATCAGTGAGATACACAGAACTCGGACAAAAACTAAGACTGGTGACTTGGCTTGGAGCTCGATAAGACCGCCATTGGTCGCATGAAGATAGGATGTCTTCTGTGGGAAGAGTGTGTTGATGCTGATAGGATCCTGAGGGCTTTTTAGACGATTTTCTGAAGAGAAGAGAGGAGCTATAAGCAGAGAAGACGTGAAAAAATAGGAGCAAGAAATATTTGAAACTTATGCTTAGTCAATAACGGCATTTTTTAAAGATAAAATTATGATATATTTTAGCTTTACATTTTTTGGAGCTGGAGTAATTTGATACGTTACATCAGCTGGAAATATATGTGCCGTATTAGGGTTAAATCAACTTTTGGAGTGAAGAATTGTCAGAGACTCCATCCGATTTTAACGTGAATAATGATGGTGGTTCATTTATCTTTGTTATCATGGTTACTGCAGGCATGGTATAGCTGAAGAGTAAAATCTTCGAGTGGTTGTAGATCTGCTTTTGTTCTTTTAAATAATAGAGTTAAAATTATGTATTTTACAATAATGATTAAAATAGTACAAGTCGTGCTTTCGTATGTATAAATAAATTTCTTTAATACATCAAAAAAAGATGAAAGTATGTACGTATCTTTAAAAATTATAGATGCCAAGGAAACAATGTTTATATTTCAAATTTTAATGTATAACTGTAACTATAAGTTTGGATCCTTAGTTTCCGGGGCTAATTAAATGAAGGTTACGAAATACACAATATTTGCTTAATTTTCTAGAAAATTAATGTTTCAACATCGTGCGCATGATACGCATCTAGAAATAGGCTAAAAATTTAAACGTGCAAATTATTTTGATAGAAAATTAGATCGGAAGGATTTAGTGAATATGAAACAAATTAGACCTATATCATCTGAACAATTGTGTTTGAATATTGTTATGAATTCTTAAACAAACATTTTTTAAATTTCTCTAAATTTCAATTATGATATAAGTATTCAAATCAAAACCATTTCATGAATTTGAGGGACGGGTATATACTAGAAATACACTCCCACTACTACTATAACAGTAGTATGTGATACGGATGATACGGAAGTCTTTGTGATTGATGACTAGTTTTTGGAAATTAATACATGGCACCAGGTTATCCATAGACTGAGGCATTGGTTTATCCCTTGACATAAGGAAATAATCACCAAGTGCCTGTAACACCAACTTATGTGTTAATAGCAAATAACATTTAGAAGCTAATCACTGATGAATATCTGTTCTCATAATTTCAGTAACACGATACACTCCTAAATATATGCGGATAATTTTATGAGCGGTTAAATGCT
>JAYRBW010061016.1:0-10527 GCA_036023295.1 Invenusta paracnida | reverse complement strand
GTTCTATGCTTTCACGATTTATGGCAAGTATGTCAAACACGTAACCTTTTTGTGACGTTTTGCCTTTTTAAGAAAAAAACCCATATAAATAAATTGAAAAATTAATCTATTGTAATTTATATTGGCTGTAATTTTTACTCTAAAGTACAGGATTATGGTTGCAATAACTATACTAATAGGTAAATGATTACTGCAACTGCAAACAGCAGACATTCCTAGATATTTTCATGCTAGGTCAGTTTATATTACTATTATTAATGTGAACTGTATTTATTTTTCTAACAGAATATATATTAATTATTAAAAATATTGTTTGTTTTAATTTTGCAATTTATATTACACCAATGGACTGCCATAATAAAATATATCCTGATATAAATATATGAAAATATTAACATTTATTTATTTATCATATCACAATTACAAATAATACTAATAGTATGTAATTATAAACATATTTGGTCACCTGAACAAAACCATTATAGACAATTTTATATAGTGTAACTTCTGTCTATATTTTTCATTATTTTTTCATTATACACATTTTTTTTGGCACTAAACTAGGACATTACCTTATTTGTCATTAATTCAATTTAATATTAAAATAAATACAAGTGTTGGTGATTTTTATAGTAACCTAATCCAGTTAGGTCCTCTGGAACATCTATGTGTCTATATAAAGTACCGAGCTTTTGTGACCAGTAAAAAATATTTAATTGTTATTTATCATGTGATGTCAAAAATATCATGCAATCAGATCTATCGTAATGTTATCATTATGCACTGTTTATTAATTTACACTTCCTATTGGATACATCTGCTATATTATATAATTTAGTAATACATTTTAAATAATTATATATTACTCTAGTTATATAATTTTCTTTGTCTTGTCTTGCCTTGCTATTTTAAAATAGATTTAAAATATACTAAAGCATACTCAATAGTTTTGTGAAGATCATTTCCTTTATATTCATTACTGGTCCTGGATAAGGAGCACCAGATGATTTGTAATGAAAAATATTACCTTATAACTGCATCCTAGAAGATATAAAGCTTGGGTTGGAATATTGGCACACTAGTGGGGTATAGTACATTACACTCATACATTAAACTAAATGATCTTAATCATAGTTGGCTTTGACATACATCTTTAATTGTTTATGAGGTCAAATGAAATTAATTTTCTAATTTCTTGCATTGAAGAAATTAATTGAATAAATCATTTCATTAGCCTTTATAAACTAATTTTTTTTTATTTCAGTTCATATTTTTGCTTATGAGTATTATTACTTAAAATTTATATAACTAAAAATTAGATTTTTTGATATTTTATTTTATTAGTTATTTATGCATTATTTTGATATTAAAAAAAATTGCCAAATGAAATATATTTTTTACCAAAAATAGATACATGGGAACTCATTTTTTGGCTGAAAATATATTTTTTATATACATGGTGCAGGCCTGTGATCCTCAAATTTATCAAAAAGGCTCAAATTTCTTAATATGACAGATTTTTTTTTTGCAGTTGTAAAATATAATTTTTTTACACTTAAATCATTATATGGTATTCCAGCATTGTCTGTCTCTATTTATACATAAAGCTCCTAAAAAGAACCTACAAAATTTTTTGCACACTTTGCTCATCATAAGTCTAAAGGATTTCCAAATTTTTTTAAATTCACTCAATCCCATGCCTGATTACTATTCCTCAAATTTACACAAAATAATCCTCAATTTTTTTAATGATCAACCATCAACAGGGTTGGTGGTGCTACTTTTATATAAAAGTAGCACAATAGTTACTCAAAACTAGAAATTCCAATTATATTTACCAGGGTGTCCACACTTTTTGAAATTTATGTTAGGAGGTCTGTAAATTTTGTTTTCCTTATTTTTTGGATAAAATATTTTGTTGAAGCAGTGCCAGACAATGATACCATATCTAACTTGATGATCTTATTAATAAAGAAGAAGAAGAAAAATTTCAAAAAAGGAAAAAGGCAGCCACGCAAGAAATTTATAAATTGAAATCAAAGACTGGAGTTGCAGGAGAAGGATCTGATTAGAAATGCAGATTAATTGGCAGAAGACAAAGAAAGCACATCACTTATTGTGGAGTCAAATGCCTTGTGCAGAGCTGCCCATGAAAAAAGTAATCAGATTCAGCATGTTCAGGGTTGGATTCATGCCCTCTCTCCAGATCTCAACTCCATTGAGAACCTGCATTGCATTACATTAAGGGCCGACTGGAGCAGCATAAGATCACCTATCTCCAACAAATGTGGGGCTGCCTTCAAGAATTGCTTAGGGTTCTTGCAGAACTTCTATCTCAACTTGCAGGATCCATGCTGAGATGTATCTAGGCTTGCATTGAAGCACATGGTTAACACACTCACTACTAACTTTTAATAGACTTTTTAAACTTGGTTTTCAAATGTTCCATCTCATTTATTTTTAATGAAATAATAAGCAAGATGTGTATAATTTTTAGTAATTTTATTTTAATAATATTTTTCATACTGAATATATTTATTTATTGCATTCATTTAACTTACATATATATTTATCTTTTAAAATAAATAATCATTTTTGCTTAAAATTAAGAGGTGTGGCATTTATTTTTGACAGGTATATTATGAATTTCTTAGAAATAAGACAGAAATCAAAAGAAGTGAAATTCAAAAGCTTGGATGCTAAATTATGTTCGGCTTTACACACAGCAGAAATGTAATTGTTTTTAATCAGAAGATCTGTCTTCATCTTTATTCCAAGCAATGTCTAATACTTCTGAGATAGCAAAATCCTTTTCATGCTCACATACTAAGCAAATATACTTGTTGATTTTACACTACTTTGGATTCTCTTGAAGTCAAATTTAAAAAGATCGAAATAAAGCTTTTTATTCTGTTTCATATGATAAAAGAGCTCGAAGGATGATGGTTATGTTATGCTGTCTAAATGAGGTTGGTGATGTGCAAAGGGAGGTGCTTGATTTACAGTCTCTGCATAGAGATTTCAAGGTCAAAAGTAGTGCTTCAGCTGTATTAAAGGCATTGGGTTTGAATTCACCCCTTCATAGGAATTGAATATCTTGTATGTCACATAAATGCTACACAATGATAAAATAAATTCAATTTTTAATAAACATTATTACAAAACCTTTAAATGATATATCATCATAATGTTGAATTTTAGGAAAATGAGTGGAGTTTCAATGAAAATAAAGTAGGCAATTGTTGGACAGATTCAACTGTTATTCCATGAGCATGGTTTTATCTTTCCAAAGATAGTCGATTTTTAAAGTTAACTTATTTGAGCAAAGCACATTGCACCATATTCTAGGCAAGTGTAGATGTACAGGGTGGTTTTATAACACTGAATTATAAAATTAAACACAAATTAAACTCTTAAAATAAATAAAATACATTTATATAATAATTCTATTTACATTAATTACATTTACTTTGAAAATTGTCTCATGTCTCACATTGTAAGAGTAGGATAATTCAGTGTTATGAGCTGGATGGTGCTTCTGGACTGCTCTATATTGCAGTATATTAGAAAATCGCACAACATAGATGACAATGAGAAGAGGAATTTACTGTCAGTCATAGATACCCAGTGTAGTATTGACATTTTTTTGTTTTGTATTTTCAGATTTAGTTTTTTTTTCGTATATTGGATATTTTGTTATATATCACATGCACGTTAATTTACTTCTGTCAATCATTCTTGAAAGCTCGAAATTTGTCACAGCTACTCTGTCTATCAATTCAGAATTGATTGAAATGGGATTAAATGCACATATGGATGTCAATCATTTTGTAATATAAAGAAGAAGAAACCCAAGAAATTGCACAGAGAGCAGAAAAAGAACCAAGAGGAACAAATCAAAAATGATGATGAAAAAAAGATCATAGCTGTCACAACCTAATGAAGAAAACAGAATTTTCTTTCAGAAGTCGAGAATTGGCTGTGCAGAAAGCAATACAAAATCTTAAAGCAGCATATTTAGATCAAGAAAGTGTTGCTGTATCTGTCTCAAAAATTGCTTCAAAGAAGGAAAAGAGAGTTTTAAAAAACTATGAAACTGTATAAATTAGTGTAAATGATAATTTATTTTAGACTTGAATAAGTAGCTATGCAGTGTGCAATGGATAAGTAGTAAAATATCTTTCATCACTAAAACACAAGATTGTTGAAGACAGACTTTCATTTGCCAAACATAAAAAACTGGCATTCTATTTCTATAATATTCTATGACAATATTACCTATTTTTTCTTTCTGTGCTTTTTTCTACTAAATTGAAAGTGACAATACTGATAAACCTATATGACTAAAATATATTCATATACTTTTGCAATATAGCTTACTTTGTAGTAAATGTATAATTCAGAAAAAAATTACTATGAAACCTGTTACACATGATATTTGATCACTAGGATCAAAAACTTTCTCCCAAACTATAGAGCCAGTGGAAGAGGTTGACAAACCATACAATATGCACTACCAGATGAACCATCAAAGATGAGTGAGAACTACCAGACAAGACTGAATAACATTTAGAATAAACTATGGTAAAAATACAACAAAACACTGAAATAGTACAAAACATTTGCAAATACTATTAAGCACTAGAAGATATTGTCAAGTATATGCATACTAAATACTGAAAATAAAGGCAGCAAACATAATTATAAATTAAAAGCCAAAACGAGACTGACCATATGAAATAAAGTAAAATAAGAAACATAACACATGCTCAAGGTATAAGGAAAACAACATACATATAAGCACATACTATTTTTCATTTGGTGTTGCATCAACTGTAATGTACCTGCTTTCAGCTTATTAGAATTAAGCAATTTTTGTAATTCCATTTATCTCCCCCCTATGAGGTGCTCAAAAAATGTGTTTCCAAAAAAGGTGGCATGACAGTCCTGCCACCCCAGGCACAACTGGTTAAATACTTAATTATATATGTCTTGTAAATATTTACAAAAAGCAGAATTAAATTAGGACTGGTGAAACAAAATTATCACTACACCATTGACTTTGTTTGTTTTAATCATTTTTTTATCCCTTCGAAAAAATAAATTTATCCAAATTCCAAATAAAATGATAACATTTGTAAATTTGGTCAGTATTTTAAAATAAACAAGATCACTAATATCAGTTAATTTTAAAAAATGTATATCTTATTGTTTCCGAATATAACACTTGTTTGTATTTTCTATAGTTTTACTTTGTGTCATTTCGTTTTTTATTTAAACATATTTGTGGAATTTTGTACTTTATTTGCTTTAAAATGATTCTTATATCATAATTATTATTAGCCAAAAATGGCAAAAAGTGTGTTAGCTCATATTATAAAAGAATTGAAATAAGTGTAAAATGTATTAGCTCTTTAAAAATATATTTGACTTGAGCTAACTATGTTTTTTAATATTGTCAAGCCTTTCAGAAGGTAATTTAGAACTGTATTTAATTAAATGTGTTATCTAATAAATTAACACTAGAAGGACCAAATATGTAATTTACCTAAAAGGACCAAACCTGTCAATTGACAGCTTGTGATATAATATAACGGCGATGGACATAATATAACATAAGAAGTGTTTATTAACATCTAGGACATTTATTTACAGAACATTTACCACATACAAGCTTTATAGGCATACACTATAAGTACTAAAACGCTAATAATGGGGCACATGAGTCTGTAAAAAGTAATAATATCATAATATGTGTTATGTAAATACTAATACAAGCATTTTCAATTTCAATGGTAGTTTTCTGAAACATTAGCATCTACAACATTTCTTTATGGAACATTTACCACAAATAGGCTTTTTACATGTATCACACCTGTCTGTTGTGTGGCTTTTGTTGCAACGACCATTGGAGCATGTCTGGCATACTTATAGAAGAGGTTCATTGTTGTCCACATTTTGTTCATCTTGAGGTGTTTTTCCTGTAAATTCTTTGCATACTTTTTGGATGTAGTCTATTCTGGTGATACAAACGTTGCACACTTTTTTGCATAAGATCCAACCATTTATTAGTGACATATCAATTACACTGTAAAAGACGTGCATGGGCCACCTTCTGCTTGCTACTTTGAAAGAATATAACTGGGACATCTGATCTATGGCATCTACTGCAACTTTATTTTTGTTATAAAAAAGCACTGTTTCAGGCTTCAATTTCGGATTTTCATGACTGGGTATTTCTACATCACAATGAAGTGTACTGAGCATTACAACAGATTTATTACATTTACACTGATATGCTTTCAAAGTAGCCCCACTTTCAGGTTTGGTGAAAATTTTTGTTTCATGTAAATTTTTTTCATTGCTGTATTTCAAACGTAACATGATAACCTCCATTGTACAATCGAGCCATTAGCTTGAGGACAACGTCTGTAGAGACAGAATATGCAAAAGCCTATAAGAAATTCAGAAATTGAAGAATTTTCATTGGAGGATGGCAGTGGCTGGTAATCAGTTTAGATGCATTAGGTAAATGAAAGTACCTACTTTGTTCCAGAATGTTGTGTAGGTGTGTTCTAACAACAATAACCAATGTAATCAAATCAATCAATCCATCAATTGATGGGTTGGTCCTTTAGAATAATTTTGATTGTTTTACATATGCATGGTGACATGTGTAAAAATATTTGTGTATATTCTGTTGATCAAATACAAATAATAAAAGTCATGAAACTTTAGCGTTAGGGATAAATTAACAAATGTGTGAAATAAAAAAGAAAATATGGTATCTGTCAATTGATGGGTTTGGTCCTTCTAGTGTTAAAGGTATCAATTTACGTATCTTATAGTAATTATCCAATATCTGTCTTGAGCTGTTTAGAAAAACTATGGTACAATTCGTAGAGATACCTATACTCAGAAGGTAATATAAAATTTAATTTTTTGTTTATTATAGGCACCTATCCATTTACCTACTTATCTATAACATTTGATTTTTATGACATAAATGTATCGTCATGGTAAAACTAATTTTGTCTTAATATTAAAAAACATAGCTAGCTCAAGTCAAATATATTTTTAAAGAGCTAACACATTTTACGCTATTTTTATAACGTGTAAGATAGGGAAACAGTGGTTGCTATGCAAAATCTAAGCTTCTAGCAACGGTTGCTATGTAAAAACATCATTTTTTTCATATCTGGAAAATTTCCAATATATGTTAAAAATTTCATCAAAATCGATTAAAGTTCAGGGTATGTTATTGGGTCTGAAGAAGAAGAAGAAGAAGAAGAAGAAAAAGAATTAGAATAAGAAGAATAATGACGAAAAAAGTCGATTTTTGCATCTTGATATCTTGGGTTCTATAATAGCTATGAAGTTGAAAATTGACTCACTGATACATTTTTGGCGGCGCTTTATGATAGAAGTTAAATAATTTCAAAATTTAAATTTGTTTTTAAATGGTAGCGGTTTAAAAAAATCGTTCTTGTGGTATCCTACTATACCTTCTGAACGTAGGTTGCTCGCATGAGCTGCATGAGCTAACAACCTATTGCCGTAGGTTTAGATTATTACTATTGAGTATATTATATTTTTTGTTATGAACTTTTGCATTATTATTATTTTTTATATTGTTCATCAAGCTTTGCAATATATGTATACAAGTACATTATAATGGGTAATAAATGGGTATACAGGGTAATAAATAGCAGATATATATTATATAATATATGTATGTATACACTTATAGAAACGTCTTACTTAATTTTTTAGAAGCTAAAATTATTACAGTATAGTCGATTTTTCTAATCTAATCAACTGACTACTCAGATTAAAAGCTTTATATGATTGAATTAATCTGTTGCAAATCTAGTTTTCATATAAAAATCATTATCTACGTATACGCATGTAGCAAATACATAAAAATAAATATTATATCCATTCAAACAAATGATATTATTTTTTGATGAATTTCTATCTATGTATGAAACATTGTGTCACACTTCCACTAGTTTCATCTGTGCTTTGAACCCACCTTCGCAGGACCTGCCATCTTCTCGGAGTTCATATCCGATCTGACAATGGCATTTGTAGCTGCCGAGTGTGTTTGTGCAGATATGGGAGCATCCATGGGTGTTTGTCTTGCATTCGTCGTACTCTGCATATAAAACAAATTAAGCATAGATAAGAAAAAACGACCTAAACATGGGAAAAGGGTAAATTACAACACGTTAAGACATTTGAATCTTTAGAAAATATAAAAAGCATAAAATAAATGAGTGTTGAGAGATATATGTTGTAAGATATTAAATGTAATACATCACAAAGCTATAGTAAAAAAAGTAAAATCAAGAAATTGCAATGCATAAAATTCAAATTTTCTGACAAAACTAATTGCTTAATATGTTTTGTATGTAGATATATAACTATATGTATATAGGTATATATTAGATGAAAAGGCAATTGCTAAGGTAAAATAATTCATATTAATATTTCAGCGTATATTCCTATTCATGAAATGAAAAAATATTACCAGAAAAGCGAGACACCGGGTATATAAGTAGGCGATTAAGTTATGTTAAGTTAAGATGACGTAAGAAAATATACATGAATCGAGAAATACAAATAGATTACTGTGTAGGAATATAAATTACGTAATAAAATATATTAAGAAATGTAAAAACTATAATCGATGGAAATAAATAAAAGGTTAATGTATGTATAGGAATAAGGTAAAAGACACATGGCAGTATAGAATGGAAGTGGAAAATTCAGCCTGGCAAGATTACCGATGTTTGTAAATGCTATAACTATTCGTGTTTGTGAGGTGTTCGCTGTAGCGCTGGTGTAGTTGGCGTAATGTACTTCCGATGTAAGTGGAGTTGCAGGCTGAGCAGGACAGAATGTATACACAGTTCTGGGAGGGGCAAAGATCTGACTTCAGGAGGCAGGAGTTAAGAGAACATGCTTCAATGGGAGATAATTGGTCTTGAAGAAATCTCTTAGCGTGTCCATCAACGGAATATCCGGACGTTGAAGTTGGCTTCACGGAATACGCTTTTGAGTTGTTGGTCGACTTTATCTCTGATGAACGGGAATTGGAGGTAAATTGTTTTTAGAGCGGAACTACAATACGCCAAATACATCACCGCTATAGAGAACACCTGACAAACACAAATAGTAAAGTTTACAAACATCGGCAATCCTGCCAGGCTGAATTTTCCATTTCCATTCTACACTGAGAGATCGATCCGATCCAACTTCACTTCAAAGAAGCCATGGCCATCGCCTCACACCGACCTGCTCCCAACTCTTAACTAGAGTGTGAAGAACTTTTCTACCTTATTTACTGAGCTCGCTTTCTCTTTGTTTCCTTCAACACATCTTTATGTAAGCTATTTTATATATATGCGCTCCCATGTTTTTACAGATTTTCTTTTACTTCTGTTCTTATGTTAAATATTTGTAACGATACTTTTCCTTTCTCCTCCTTTTACAGAATGTTTTGTTCTTTTTTATAGATAATGTTTCATTGTATCGTTGAATCGTAATTTTGGTTATTTATACTGCCAATTGTTATTTTACCTTATTCTTATACATTAGCCTTTTATTTATTTCCATCGATTATACATTTTACTATTTTTTTATATTCTATTACGTAATTGTATATTCCTACACAATAATCTATTTTTACTTCACGACTCATGTATATTTTCGTACGTCATCTTAATTTAACGTAACTTAATCTTATATAACGTGCTTATATACTCTGTGACTCACTTTTCTTGTCACATTTTTTCATTTCATTTCATACGCCAAAATATTAAATAAATTATTTTACCGCAGCAAGCGCTTATTTATCTTATTTTATTTTACTTAATCCAACGCTGCCAAGGGAAGCCGAATACATTTAAGTTGAATAACTACTCCACTTTTTAAAGTCATTAATCCATTATTTTATCAGTATAGCTCTTCCTCTAGATCCTTCCACTTTCCCTTCATTGATTGTTCTTACCATAATTCTTTTTCTCCTTATTTATTTATCAAAACATTTCCTTTTCTGCTTTTTTATCTTTGAGAAAAAAACCCGACATAAATCTTATAAGTGACGCAGAATTACGTATTTTTTAGAATATATGCCCAACTCTATTTCTAAAATCTACGGCATTTAAAATTTTACCTTGATCGTATATGTTTTTTCGTTAAAGTATTTTTCACGCATTAAGTATAATAATTTATCAAATTTGACATTTAACCTTTCCTAGGAAAACATCTCTTTGATATGTACATACATATGCCTAAATTACGCAATTTTATTTTTGTCTCGATTGATTGATTTAAAATTCATGTAACCAAGCCTGATGAGGATAGTCGGCCTAAGTAAATGTCTCACTTATATTATTAAAATTTATTATATTGATAAAGGCTTACAAAAATATTATTTTAGTACTACAGGGTGTCCCAAAAGTAACGCAAGTGAGATGGAAATTCAAATTTAAAAGTGTTTTATTAATTCCATGACCATGT
>JAYRBW010061015.1:0-10527 GCA_036023295.1 Invenusta paracnida | reverse complement strand
CCGCTTATAGTAAACAGCCACCTAGTAAACCTATGCTTAGGTGGAGAGAGAGAAGTAAGTAGCCATTTCATTGTGTCAATGGTACCGCCCACCGTGATTTTGAATTGTATCGCACTCTGGGGGAGTCTAAACCGAACTGGGTAGGTCTTGGTATATCACTGTATTGTTGTGAGTTTGATATGATATATCAACACTAAAATATCTAACATTATAACAATTTCGTCCAAACCGGACGATTTTAGATGCATTCAACATGTCCGGTTTAGCGGGTCTAGACTGTAATTTATCAGTTAAAAGGAAATCTAAAATTATGTAAATGAGTCATATTATTATAAATATCTTTCGAAATGGTAAAAGGTTTACCCCAAAAGAACGCATATTCGATATAGTCTAATTTCTAATACAGACGCAATTCAAAGAATTAAAAAACCGATTGAAACTGAATTAAGTTGAAGTTTAATGATATATTGTCGAAGAGCAGGTCTTTGTTCCACAATCAAGTGGCCTTCAGTCTCGGAATTAGCCTTCAAACACAATCCTTTCACTTCCTTTGCATAGACTCACTTTCAATACGATCTTCTAAAGCGACCCGCCTCCTCTTCTTAATGATCTATCAACAAGTCGGGAGTCAGCTGAATATTCAATGAATTCCAGCACACTTGACCGCATCGAAGACTGTTCTTTGAGGCAACTGCTTCATGGTGTTCGACAGAACCTCATCGATAACTGACAACCACTTTCCCCAGAGGCATTTACTGCAATAAGATGAGCACTGTCTTAAATTACAATCCCCAGTCAGGGTTCTATAATCATCCTTGCTTGCAGGAATCTGTGTAGGCGACATAATATTTATATCAAAGGCATTAATTTCGAATTTAATATCACCGTCTCTGGGCATTGTGAAAATTCCCATTTTCTCCTTCGGCACATTCAGCAGACTCACGACTTTGCATTCAACGAATAGTTTTAACATCTTCTCAACACGCCCAGTTGGGACAGGCAATTTCTTTTTGAGCATGACTGGTGACAGGCTCGACGAGTTTCGCACACAGTCATATTTAACAGATCTTTGGAGAAGTTTTCACGTGGTTTTAACAAAAATAGTAAGCAGTAATTATAAAACGACTTTTCATTTCACTAAATACGTTGTTGAAGACACGCTTCGCAGCGAAGCCAACACCAGAGTTTCTGAGATTGTTATCACAGAAATCCACCGAAACCGCAATTCTGGCTTCTTTCAAAACCCGAGATTTCACAAACCAACTCGATAAAGAAAAATTAACTTTCCATAAAAATAGAATAATTGAGCAGTTGTTTAAAATCTACGCCGAAATGGTTTCAAAAGATTGGTTCCAACGATATGGATTCAAAAAATACCGTTTAGCGACGATTCATCAGTAAAAAAACTCCTTTACATTGTCAAAGACTTGGCTGGGTTGACGAGTCAATGGCAACATTTCAACAGCCCGCATATTGTAACAAAAATCAGAAATATTTCCGAATAAAAAAACTAGAAATAAATAAAAATGAGCAAAATATAATCAAATGGTGAGCGGAGTCGAAACAGAATGTTTTATCACTAATTCACCGATCGCCGAGACCGGACTGAAACAACGATCGGATCTATAATTTAAGGTTTAATCTAATCTAAGGTTTAATCAAAGTTAAAAGAGAATAATATTATAAAAATGTCACAAATATGCCTTTTGAATATCGCAATATTTATAACTTGAAGTAAGAAAACAATGTTTATAACAGTTACAAGCAACAGTATTACAGTATTATATTGGCGACTGTTAATAATGTGTCAATAAATACAGGAATACCAAAGTAGAGACACACCTTGATTCCCGCGGTCTATAATAGCCGTCACCATGGCAACAAGCATGGCGATGAACCAATGAGGAGAGGCGAGTACCGCGGTCTTGCAGAGGTTCAGGTATTTCACGAGGAAGTTGGCCTGAAGGCAGATGCCATCGATCATCATTGAGAGCGTCATCCCCTGTGAACAGAGAGAGGGGGGGGGTGGGATCGATAATACTGGTCGACACCTGACTAGCCAATCAGAAAGAAGCCCAGCCTTTAGAGGCGGAAAGATTGTTCTCTGGCAGTTTAAGCAGTAAATGCTTCTTACACTTACATGGCAATCAAAAGACGGATATAGTGGACAGTTTTATCGATTTTAAAGATTAATATCGATCTATTAGCCAGCCACCGCTTTTATCGATCCCAGCGCAATAATACTAACAACGAAAGGAGGAATTATTGGACACTGGGAGTCAACAAGAGCGCGGTATTAAAGTTTCAATAGGTAGTTAGGAATGTTAAACTGGACGCCCATATCTGCAGTGAACACGCAAAAGGGGTGTTGTGATCTCTGCAGTTGCATCACCTCGCTCAGAGCTCTGTGCTCACTATTGATGCTCATGAGTCGGCGTATACAACAGGGGGGTCTTTACTCGAAACACTCGTAAGTACGACGTTGGTACGATAATACATAAAAGCGCTTCTCGAAGGCTTCGTACGAACTTCATAAAGTACGTGCGTGGTGAGTCGGCGACAAATATTTGAAATTATAATTAAAATCAAATAAGTTTTAGAAATTAGGAAACATTAATTTCTAATTATTAAATATTTCAAAATTCTAATTATTACATGCTTACATTTTTTCGAAAGCTGGCGATGTTCTCTGCTAATATATAAGTATTAATACATGTACAATTTTATTACAAAGCTTCAAAGTAATTTAAAAGGGTAACATTTTGTGTAATTTGACATTTTCGAGAAACATTTAGTTAAAACAAGATGTTTTACAAAGCGTGTTTTTGAATGTTTGAGTGTATTTGAAGAATCAAATATGAAAAGTAGGATTCGTTATCTTTCATTTGAAACCAAACATGATATAAAAAGTATGCTTTAACACAAATTGTTGCATTTATTCGCGGAATCTATTCGCTAGCATATTACATACATACTACTTACATTCATAAAGATGATATTAATATGTGGATATTTAAGTTAGTATATTAACAATTAAAAAAATAGCACGACTAGTAAACATGAGGCCTTGTAATGTTTCAGATTATAATTGGTTGTTCATAACAATTAGGTTATTGTTATAATACAGGCGATTTAAATAATAAAAACTGATTACAGCATCCAGAAACATGAATACTAATCGGAAATTGGTAGGTGACATATACAAATACAATAACTGAAAATATGCAATCTAATCGGTTATATATTCCCTAAGAAAGAGTTTGATGTATGCATATACAATTTGTGTTTAGTATACTCAGTATAATAATCAATACGAAATATATATTTGAAAATATTTATACTTCCACAGTTTACTTTTATATATAACTAGGTATGAAGAGATATACATGGAAATAGTACGGGAGCCAGCACCCTCCAGTCACAAGGAACGAGGTACCAACATTGACTCTCCTATAGTCCCGCAGCTAGTACCCTCCAGCTACAAGGAACGAGGTACCAACATTGACTCTCCTATAGTCCCGCAGCTAGCACCCTCCAGCTACAAGGAACGAGGTACCAACATTGATCCCCCTATAGTCCCGCAGCCAGCACCCTCCAGCTACAAGGAACGAAGTACCAACATTGTCCCCCCTGTAGTCCCGCAGCTAGCACCCTCCAGCTACAAGGAACGAGGTACCAACATTGACAGCCCTATAGTCCCATATAAGTTAACTATGTTTTCTATGTTTTGAGAAGACTGTGTATGCATTTTTGATAATAAATAGGTTTCAAACTGGGAAGAGTTAATATGCTACTAACGTAATCGGCAGATAATTCAAAGTGATGCCTAAATAAAAAGGACAAAGCTAGGCCGGAAATTCTTTTGAGACTCTCATGACAGACGAGTTTTTGAGAGGAAGAAATTACGCGTAACTTTCAATTAAGTATTGCCTTTCAAAAATCGGTGCTCCCCTTTTGACACAGTTTTTATGGCGTTTCCAATAATAAAGTCATAAGTAGCAAACGGAAGTCGGTTTATATAGTGGATAGAATACTTGCAATAAACTTTTGATACTGCACTTTAGGTTTGTCTACTTGCAAACATATGGAGGGGGGGGGGTTATTTGGAGATAACGCTTGCAGTAACTATTGGCGATGGTTTCACTTTCGCTTTGCAGTCACTTCCCGTATTTACATAAATAATATTCAGTTTGTGCAAAAAGGAAATACGTCACTGACGAATCGTATAATTAAGGTCAGCTCGTAAAAGAACACAAGTTCATTATATTACATTGATATATATATAGGCTTGACAAGAGTATGTTTGTTTTTAGAGGAATAGTCTACATACTAGCAATTGACTATAATAGTTAGTGAGCTATTTCATATAAAATCTTTGTCAAGAATTCAATACAAATTCAGTACTAAAGAGGGCCAAATATCCATTGAGCCTCTCGTGAACTCAGACAAACTCTACAGCTAGCGAACAGGTTATCTTTAATATAACGGGGAAAGTTTTAAGACTTAGAAAGCGTTTCATATTCTCAACCAAGCGTGCAACCAAGAGCAATGAAAGCAGCGAGATTAACAGGTATAACATAAGTTTGAGAAATAAATCAAACTCGATGGGTGAAACAATTGAAGACATTACTGAATTACATAAACCATTAGACTTTTGTTTGGAAAGAAAAGCACTGAATGGGACTGCAGGAGAATTAGAGGGATGCAAATGGCCAATTCGATATTCCAACATCTTTAGTTTTCATTGCTGCTTTTGAGACAGCGATTCTTTCTTGCTTGACTACATCACAATTCCTGCCGTTTTGATTCTTTGGCGGTGTTCGCAGCACATCGGGAGATAAAGAGGTCGAAGAAAAGATATGAAAACGAATAAAAGTCCAAAGATGGATGTTCAAAGAAATGTGTACGAAGGCGGTGATTTCAAGCAGTCTAGGATTATGAGGTCGACAAAGCTTCGATCTCTTCACAGTGAACTCAACACCGTCAAATCCTGCGTCCTACATCCGCATTTCGGTCTTTAATCCTTACTAAGTCAAACTTCTTTCACTGCTGCAAGAGAGATTCGGTGGACTGTCTAAGAAGGATGCCATAGTGGGATTGGTGATACTGCCACCAAATAGTACAATCTGGCTTGATGAAGAAGCTGTTGAAGACCTCAAACTTATCAAGATACTGAGTTGCCGGATAACTCAAGTTTCAGGCAAAAGATTGATGTGTGGAGATATCTTTGGAGCAATGTTCGAGAAGATCGGGAACTTCCAATTTCAAATACAGATCTTCCTTATTCAGCAGGACATTGCAGTTTACACACAAACTTTACCAAACATTTGTACCTTAAAAAAGTCAATATTTGTTTCATAAAAAATGAGGTAAAAAAGACGAAATTCATGATTATTGATTTTTGTGCATATTAAAGATATTGGATGACAAATTTAAAATCACGAATTGAAATATATCAGATTGGTTGGTCAAGTTAAAGCCTCGAGGATCTGACGACACAGTGTATACGGTGACGAAATCATAATTCACACTGTCGCTTAAATTATGTTAATGAGTTCCACTGACTCCTTTTAAAGGGATTTTATTGGACCGCTAAAATGCCTCAATCTTAATCTGATAATATGTCTTCACGTTGAAAGGTTTTAAATTTGTACTTTGATAAAAAGCTATAATTCAAATTACACCAATTTAATCTGAGCTCTATTCACCACAATATATTCTTTTCACAATATATACTTGTACACCTTTTAGCGCTATAGTCACTAAAGTGCACTCTGAATGGGGTGGTCACGTGATCGAACTCTAAAAATGCCCCTTTGTAAAAAATTAGCAAATCATACCTGTAATATACAATTTGCATATCTCTTTCACAATCTACGAAGCTCTAAATCGGGATACTGAATTATTTCTTGCAGTAATTACCAATGTGCAATTAAATTATTGTACTTCTTGCAGAAAACATGAATTATTTTCCAATTAATAAATACTGAAATGAATATTTTTATCGATTACATTTGTTTCTTTTATCTTTACAATGGCCAATAATTGTCAAACTTCCTGGCGAAATAAACTTATAAAACTTGGCATATATAAGGTAAACGAGGATGTTTGTAACATATTCCTATGAAAAAATCAAAGAATACATTTTTTAAAAGGAAAAAAATTATAAACAAGTTTTGAAAAAATCCGGAAAATTGTTTTTTTCAGAACAAAATTTTGCAATTATTACAAATATAATAGTATATTATCTAAAGAATAATTTATTCTTAATAAGTAAAAAAAAAATTTCATGTATTTTGAAAATGTTAAATTGTTTTTTACATAAACGGTCATATTTTTTACCAATGTCACGTGACCATTCCAAAAGGTGTACAACAGTAGTGAATATAGCGCCAAAAGTTATAAGACTCGATTTTAGGAGAAGTCACTATAGCTCACATTGCTCCATTTCTTGGTTGAAAATTCCCCCCCCCCCCCCTGAGTTGACTACATGTGAAGTGTCACATTTATACTCCAAGATACGTATGCCCAAAGAAGGCCAGTATGGGGATAAGAAGAGGCTGGAGAAGGCAGACTTGGTCCCTTGTTTGCCAATACAATAACACGTGAGTCCTGCTAGAATCCTGCGTTCTACTCTCACCCAGCCGATATTAATGCCTTTCGTACAACGAGGAATGGTCGGCGCAAATACCAAACATCGTTTAGGATGGATTCTTTCCTGTATGAATCCCCCAGCAGGAAATCAGAAGCAGCTAGCTATTGATCGTGCGTGGGGGACTAGAGACAGCATTATTGACATGATAGTGCCACTAATTTGTTTCCAACCATCAATAGCAAATCTTTGAATGAGCTTGTTGATTGATGCGCCTTAAATCCATCTGAGGGGAATAAAATACTGGCTTTCGTCGACATGTTTGAGGTCTTCTCAGTCATTTAATTAATCGTTTTATTTACACGCTAAACCCTATGCATACGTCTGGTGGGATATTAAATCCAAATATATAATATACAGTATGTCGATCACATGTTGATCCTATGTCGATCCTATGTTGATACTGTGTTGATCCTATGTCGATATTTTGTCGATCCCATGTTGATCCTATGTCGATCCTATGTCGATCCTTTGTCGATCCTATGTCGATCCTACGTCGATATTTTGTCAATCCCATGTCGATCCTTTGTCGATCCCATGTTGATCCTACGTCGATCCTTTGTTGATCCCATGTTGATCCTATGTCGATCCAATGTCGATCCTATGTCGATCCTATGTCGATCCTATGTCGATCCTATGTCGATCCTATGTCGATACTATATCGATTCTATGTCGATCCTATGTCGATCCTGTGTCGATCCTATGTCGATCCTATGTCGATCTCATGTCGATCCTATGTCGATCCTATGTCGATTCTATGTCGATCCCTTGTCGATCCTATGTCGATCCTGTGTCGATCCTATGTCGATCCTATGTCCATCCTATGTCGATCCTATGTCGATCCTATGTCGATCCTATGTCGATCCTATGTCGATCCTATGTCGATTCTATGTCGATCCCTTGTCGATCCTATGTCGATCCTACGTCGATCCTATGTCGATCCTATGTTGATCCTATGTCGATCCTATGTCGATCCTTGCGTATAGACAAAGAATTATAACGCCGATTACGTAACCTTATGTAGGATTTAGATGGACAACCATATTACCTCGATTCTGTGAAAGAAACTCGAAGCTGCAGCTGAACTACGAGCGCTAAGTATAAACATGGCTATGCACATCACATTGTGGGTCAGAGAGATAACAGCAACCACTTAATTTGTTCCATCAAATAGTGGGTTTTAATCGTTTTATCGCGAAGTCTATTTAGTGACACACGTTTGCATTATCGTAAACCTTTCCATCAAATGTTTGTTTGTTATGCGATCCATTTTTAATCGGTCAAGTAATGTTTGTATAATTTTCATATATATATTAAAGAAAGCGCTATATTTTATTTCAAAATTAAAATAAGCGTCATTAATTTTTATGAGAATTAAATAATACCACTAAACCGAATAAAAAACCAATTACCTAATTGAAAGATAATAACAAGTGTTCGACAGCATAATTGTGCGCCATTAAAATTAATGATACAATATATAAACAGCTATGTTTGTTTGAAATCCTCCAGATGCACTAGTTTTGTATTGTTGCAATTTTTTATGAAACATTACTGACTTTAAAATATTCTCTGAAATAAATTTATTATCTTAATTTTCAAGATAGATTATTCGAAATATTCCAGGCCTGCTACCGCATCGTTCGTGTAACTATTTATTTTTGCAAATTATAATCTCTTTATTCGAGTTACTCAAATAATTTCGTCGTTTAACTCATAGTTATTTGTTTTGTCATTTCCTAGACGATAAGAGTTATTTATAGTTTATAGAAATGTCATATAATATCCCTTTTTAAGAATTTGAAATCAAACAAATATATTTTTCATATGCTAATAGTATGAGATATTTTCTTTGGATAACTTTGTTGTTTATAACTAAGGCATTGTAGATTTATTTTAACTCAGGAACGTGATATATGAGGAAAATGTGCATCGCTCACTTTTAATTAATTCAATAATGAATTTGCCTTCCTATTTTAGTGACAAAAATAGGGAGCCTCATTGTTTATAGGTCGCAATATTTATGCTGTATTATATTTAGATTAATCAAAATACTCTGTCATTATTTCTAGAACGAAAGACTATTTTCCCAGTTGGGCACTAAAGTGTTATGGGAATTACCTAACGGCTAACGGGCTGAGGAAGTTCCTAAGGGCCCAACTTCCACATTTGTTCTGTGACGTTAAATCAATAAATGAAGCAATAATAGGTATAAGCTTCTTGGGCGCTACCAAATATAGCTTTAAAACTTTTAGTGCAATATTCACTAATGCGCAGTCAAAGGTATCCCATGATCATGCTCTAAAAATGCTTAGTTTATAAAAAATTATTAAATTATACAGTTTTCAATAAGAACGTATATATTTCACAAAATCTATGATGTTCTGGTTTGATTGGTGCTGATTAGTGTTTTGTAAAACATTATAAAGTACAAAAAGGGGTTGTTTTCTTGCAGAATATACAAACATGTTGTTTCAAATATTCATTTAATTTCTTTTCAAAAGAATGTAATTTTACAGTTTTGTTTGTTTGTTTATAAACCGTATTTTGACCATTTTTTCAATGCAGCATGTTTTAAACTTATTGGTTTAACTTAATGTGAAGTTTTAATCCTCTGCCCTATTTGGTAGTTAAACATTCTGGAAGCGCAAAAAGAGGTCATGGAAGATAGATGGAAGCAAAAAAGACAATGTGGCAGCATTGAAAGCCAAGAAACGAGTTCAAAGACAAACGACGTGAACATATTATTAAGAAACATAAAATAGATTACCATACAATTTACACAAACTCTAAAGTTACAAAATAAATGATCAGAAGTTATATTTTAAATTCTACGCTATGCAGTATTAAACATATTAAGTTTACTGTTTCAAGACAACATTCAAGCAAGTTCCCTTGCCCAGTAACAGTATAGCATTCCACTGGGATTAATTAAATTCTAAGCCTCAGGATTCTGAAGAACGACCATGGATACCATTTATAGATGTGTACGGTGTTTGGCTGATGCATTTAAATGCAAATGTAAAGACAAAAAATAATTAGTATAGATAAATTAGAACCAGAAATTCACTTTTTCTTTTCTTATAATTTTATCTCTATTTGACGATTATATATTTGACGAATATATTGCTATTAGTTAATCAATAAGCCTTGCTTATTATTTGTACCATTGTCTCGCCGTATCCTCACAATTTCTTAATAAAAGAAAGATCTATCAAGTTATAGCGTAATTAATGACGCCATTATTTATACGGCCTATAGTGTAACAACGGTATAAATAGTATCTAGAACAAAGTAAACCACAGATGTCTGAACAATTAAAAGATTGCCGTAGATATAAACAAAACACATATTTGGAGCCTAATAACAAGGTGACCGATGGAGTTAATATACATATATCAAATATAGCGCTGTATAAAGAAATGCAGGCAAGGTACATATATTTCGTTGTAATTTGTAGAACTACATAATATGTAGGGCAATAAACTTTGTCGGATAGTTTATGCCGCCATATATAGAACCGTAAGATACATACATGAGGCAATCAATACAATGTTGAGTTTGAAACACTCCATTGAATGCGCTCTGCAGTGTATATTAAATTAATTAAAAATAAATAAATCGAATTAGTAGATTATGAAAATTTAGTATAATTGGTAGTTGTGTAAACGTAGTGATACAGATATTTTTATATTGATGCTTTAGACTAACTATTCATGTTCAGTTTAAGTTCCTTAAGTCCTGTTTAGTCATATCATCATGTATCTCTTCAATTTTGCCAATCGCTAATATTCAATTTCCTCACGATTACAATGCGAACACTGTAACCGCTTGACCACCGGAGCTCTATGTGGAGCTCATCAGTGACATGCAGA
>JAYRBW010061014.1:0-10528 GCA_036023295.1 Invenusta paracnida | reverse complement strand
AGGAGAGGAGAGGAGAGGAGAGGAGAGGAGAGGAGAGGAGAGGAGAGGAGAGGAGAGGAGTATAGTTAGCATATGTCTCATATAGCAGTTTGTAAGCATGTTATTTAGGCACACCTTGAATATAATCTTGCCCACATTATACTTACAGTGCATATCAAAGGGGCTGACATCGTCTTACAGCGGTACTCTCTTCGCAATTATGACACTTTCTGTGATTCTTTTCACCCCTCTCAGTGGATTGGCTGTGCCCAAGGTCGGCTGCCGATTGGTCGTTGTCATGGGGATGACCTTTATTGGTGTTTGTGCTGGATTATCTGGGTAATGTATACCTAATTGATTTTTACATGATACTGAATTTTTATACATTCATATAAATAAACAAGTTATAGACATATTGTGAATACTCGTTTATTGATTTTTATTATTTAAACAATTGAAAATAATTTGAAAAAATGGAAAAATTGCCAAACTTTCCAAATAATATCTCTCTATATAATTATAATGCTTGGTTCAGGTAATATTTTTTATTTGAAATATTTTCCTTGCATCTCGCCTATACCAAGTTATGTAGCGCTGTTAAGTAGACGTATTGGAAGCAATCAATAGCAATCGATTATCCTGCATTGAGTTTACTTTAATTACATAAAGTACATCGAGATGACAAAGATGGGAGCCATTACTGCCCGTCATGAGTTTGGAAGCAGTACCTTTATGGACCACTATTAAAAAAGCCATTAGAAACTATAGTTTTGGTCAACATTTGGAAAATCCCTTTCTTTCAATTTCATGTCTAATTATAACTTCTCAACTTTCTTACCTTTCGACGCCCAGATTTGCCTCTCGAGCGACAAGTGGAGGCCAATTCATGGTGGTGATGGCGTTGATTATGATCTTCCTGGGGTTCGGTGTCTCCATGGCCAACACAGCTCGCTACACCTACCTCATGGCCACCTTCTCAGACAACGTCAAGGAAGTCTTTGTGAGTAGGCCAAGAATACCGGCACAGTTCATTATGTTCTAAATATAAAGACTGAATCCCGTGAATCAACAGTCAGTATCGGTAACATAAGACACAAAAACTATTTTCTCAATAAATAGCTTGTCGCATTAAACTACTCGCAGCAATATGCAAATAGTTGAGGATATTTGTATGATTAATTGACCAAGACAAAGAGGTGAAATCAAGCTGTTCTTACGACTGTGCAATATTGTCCACCGACCGAGCTTTAAAATGTATCGTTTCGCCAAGAAATTTTGGTAAAACACAGTTATTTTAAACGATTGATTGAATTCTGAACCGGCTTCCGACTAATTTGGTTTTATATAAAAATTCATGAAAATAAGTTTCGTTGACAAAAAATTGAATTAATTATTTTTATAAAGTAAAATATATAGCGGGCCATTTCGGAACGCGTGAAAGTGCGAACAAGCCCAGAGTTGACAGCTGCGGTTAAGATACCTCCAAAAATATCACCTTAAACTCTTTTCTACTAACTCTTAAAAAAACTCTTCATCCGGAAATTATTGATTTTCGTTTCAGGGCGTCTGCGAAACATCTGAAACAGTTGGCTACGTCCTTGGTCCTCTGCTTGGCGGATTCTTGATAGAGGAAAGTTTTGAGTCTTTGATTTTATTGCCAGATATGTAACTGTATTACTGTTTCATTCATCTTAATGTCATCACATAGCGTAATTGAATAAAATGGTATGAACCCACTAAAAACGTTTTTAGTGAGTAGGTTACCAGATAATGTACAGAAAAAACCCATAAAATGTATGTTACACTGATTTGTAAAATTGTTTTTTAAACTTAAGTATGCAGTCAAACCCGCTGTTGTGTGTCAGTTTGAATTTCACAGAAACCACCAAGTGTAATCAAACAAAGTTTTTGGTCAATATCTAATATCAATACCTAATCAGGCTGGATATTGCATTAAACGTACTACTATATGCTGACTAAGATCTTTAGCTGAAGCATAAACAATAAAGCCGAAAATACTGCAAACATTTCAAATGGTGACAATTTTTACTGTACGCATCAAATCGCTTGCTGGTTGTATTTCGTATTTTGATCAATTGACTTGGGAGTGGACTAAAAAAAAACTCGGGTGTGTACCAAAAACAATATTTGCACTATTTCGGCTTTATTGTTTATTATTATATCCTATTTTTAATATACTGCTCAAGGCAAACACCAATTTTATCTCTTCTTTTAACTGAATCATTTTTCTTTTTAAGAGCCATAATTAATCGCCACCAATAAAGCGAGTCAGCTGCTTGTTTGCTGTATTGCGCAACACTTCTTCACACAAATAATTTCTTAATTGACTTACGTAATCCATTGTATTGTTGATGACAACGGATCTGTAGACCACAAAATGCATTAGTTTTCATAATTAGTAATTGTACTGTCAAGTGCATTTGATTTATTGTTGTAATTTGTTCCTACAAAATTCAAAAGATAATCATGTCACATAATTAATTAATGTTTGCATTTAGAAGTCCTTGAAATTGAGCAAGAAATAGATCATTATCGACCGCTTTCTGGAATGAAATTCTGTATTTTACAGAAATCTAAAATATATATTTGTAATTTTCCTACACCTAATATTGATATATTTGTAGAAAACATACAGCTTTTGAAATTTTAGCGGTCCATTTTAAAATTTACATATTGATTTTTAAACATATTTTAATGATTTAGTGAACATAAAAATTAGAAGAACACGTTGTATTGAATTTTATTTTAATTTGTTATTTTATTAATTATAATCGCTAATTATCAATTAAACGGAACAAATTATCTCAATTATATTGTGCTCCAATAAATGGGGAAGGGCTGCATGATTATATATAGAATATTTTGTACAAGAAGTGTATCGATAGCGATGGGAGCTAATAATGCAGGAAGCAACACTGACCCTTTTCTCACGCCTCCCAGTTGCATCTAATGTGGGTCTTTCTTCGCTTCCCTATCAGAGTGCGAGCTATGAGGTTGCCTTCTACACAATTGGGGGGTTCAGTCTCCTCATCGGCACAGCCTTGGTCTTCTGTCTTCCTAAGGAATCTCACGGTGAGCTATAATTATAATATGTACCATCAAATTGACCACTCTCATCGATAAAAAGATGCTGGTACGACACTTGAAACCAATGGCAGCTAGAAAGATCAACTCAACAGAACACTGTAGGCATGCTATAAAGTAGAGTAAAGTGTAACTATGATCCAATCAGAATACAGTGCCTAAGCTGGTCAATCAAATGCCACAAGGGAAGAAGCTGTCCGAGTGATAAAATTAGGTTTAATTCGTTTTTATGAAAAAAATACCTGTTGAAGTTTTGGTATGAATAAAAAAAAAATATATTTATGCTTGAAAATATCATAATATTTTCTTTTTAACACAGGCCTAATATATTTTATTGAGATCAAACGTTCCGAATATTAAAAAAAATCCTTACAAATTATTTGGTTTTACAAGTTAGTTTACAATTGATACAGAAAGGAAAATTTTTACTGAATCGTCGATAAAATCAGTATCACTATTTGGGTCACGTGACTCTAGCTTCTAAATGCTGACTTTTGATTGGACAAACCGAACTCACTTCATCAAGGAAGATGTACGTGTATATATGAGGCTACTTGAAAAGTTCCGTCAGCTCTGTATACCTATAATAATTAACGTACTGCTCCTTTTTTTTCCAACAGATGACGAAGGTCCCAAAGCCTTGTCCCCGTCGAGTCTCCTCAGTCGGCCCTCGGTTTGGGCAGTCGGGGTGGGCATCACGGGGAGCAGTCTGGCCTTCGCCTTCTTCGACACAACAATCACACTGAAACTGAAGCGCTATCATCTCTCTCCCAGTAGCCTTGGAGCAGTCTTCCTAACCGGTCCACTCGCCTATCTCCTGGCTTCGGTGGGCTTCACTATCGTCGCTGATAAAATCGTGAGTTCATCCATCCTGCTCCACCTACATTGCAAAAAGGCTTCTTACAAAGAATTGCTAGACAAGAATGGCCTCCTAAAACTCGCGATAGCTCGGTTATTTGAAGCAGCTATCACAAATCAGCTTTTTCTGCTAAAATCTATGACAAATTTTACGTCTATTATTTTGAAGACGTTTTGGTAGGATATATACTTGCACCGGAGGGTAATTTTGAATTTTAAATTCTCCTTATATCTCGCCTATACAAAGTTAAAATATACTCGTATAGGGCAACTGTTAAGTATACGTACTCCAGTCAATCGATATTCCTGTATTGAATTGACTTCAGTAAGAATGTTATGTGCGGTGTTTTTAATTTATAAATTAAATCGTTTGGTGCCCCGCCGTCTATTACACTGAGATGGACAGTGTCCTTCTGGGAGTTATCAGGGCATTTCTATGATAGTATACTCGCTCAATGCCTTCACTAAAAAAAAATATAACATGTCAGAAAATAACTTATGTTAAATTTGAATGAAATTTGACGTTATTTTGGCACAGAAAGTGGGCTAAAATTGAAGTTCCAAAAATGGCATAATCAAATATTAGGAAGTAATGAATAAATGTTTCTTTCGGTTAACTCCATTTCCCGGTAATAATTAATTCTGTCGAGTAATTAATTCATTTCCTTCCATTATTCCATAAAAAATGCCCTCTTCGGTATTCAATTCGATAACATATTTTAAACATTTTCTACGAAATTCGCTTTGGCAAATTTTGGGGTACGTATTAATTACAGTTAACTCTCCACAGAATAATATTATTTATTATTTATACAATAAGTATAAGTTGACATGTGGATTACATAATACTGCCATGTATTTAAGTAAAAAATTGTATATTTTACAAATCTCTGTGAAAGATCATCTCCAGTCCGCAGAAATTAAAACCCCGAGCTATAAATAAGAAGATATCATCAAATGGCGCCCTTGGACTATTTGAATCATCGATAATAACGGAATACAACCAGTCATCCAATTAGAAGTCAGTATGCAGAAATCCTTATACATCACGTGACTCCGTAAAGAAATAATTCGAATAAATGTAATACAAAAAATGGGTTATGTATTTTAAAATCTACTTTCAAGTGTTTATCTAACCAATGAATCGTTTAATAAATTTAAAATTTTCCCCAAATCATTGAACTCAAATCGTAATATTAGATTTAAAGAACAAGAATCTCGTGGAATTCTATTTTTAGAAATTACGTCATTCCATCGTCATTCATTCTATTGCACTCCACACACTCACCACTCTCCTTCCTTCCTCGATAGACTCGAACGCGGCCTCTGATGATTGGCTGCAGTCTGGTCTCGATCCTTCTGGTCCTAATGATTGGTCCGGCGCCATTCCTCCCCTTTCTGCCCCCCTCTCTGCTCGGATTGGACATATTCTGTCTCGTGTCTTGTGCTGCCCTGATTGGCATCTACGTTTGTCTTGCCGGGGGCGAGCTGTTTGCAGTATCCCAGTAAGCTTCATCCAATCATCTGCGTCATGTACAATACGCATTTTAATAACATTTGAGTGTAATAATTCTAAAATGATATACAAATTGCTACTCTTTTTTAAAAGAATTAGTAACAATTTTCGTCCTGTCAGGTTTTATACTTCTTTAAGGAAAACTAAACTAAACCAAACTGTAACGTATTTATCCTCCATATACATTAAAGTTGATGTATTTATTTTGTCTAGCAAAGCAACCTAATGCCTATAAATATGTGTTTAACATTTTATAATAACTTGTGAAGTTATAATTCTGATACAACGTTTAAATGCTTTAAATATTATTTGCACAGATTTCTGGATAACACATTTTTGAATAATGAAGCGATATGATGTGCAATACTATATATAGATATCGATTATATATTAAAGACCAATATATTATATCTATGTATAACTTCTGACTTACCCTGTATGTATTTAGCTACAAAATTCGATGACTTTGAAGCTGCATTTAATAATCACTAAGTAGATATTTCACGTTAATTTATCAAAAATAAAAAGCAATAGTAGTCTGTTGATGGAATAGTTAACTAAAATTTATTTGTGATAAAGGACGAATAAAGGCTCAAACCTATCAAACGCGACGCGACGTGTTTGGTGGGCCTGGACCTTTAGATAGGCTGTCTTTTCACAGATTCACAGCTTCAACAGGTATGTATACTGTTGTTTCTTTGAAGTATAGTTGTGAATATTCGTTTCAGATTAAAGACGTTTGAGTTAAGATAACTTGTTGGAGTGATTTACTTTGAATGATATTAAGACGATGTTGTCTAAGATCTTTTGTGTGTTCGAATATTCATTTACATACATTCAGGAGAGATAACGTGCAGTGTCACCTACCATACTACTGAAAATAATTAGAGTTTCTTTGCAATATTTTTCTCATTCCAGTTCAGCCTTTGGACAAGACGCAGAAGTGTTCAGTGCTGTCTCGGCAGTGTTTACATTTTACTTCTTTATTGGGTAAGTACATTTTATTGATTGATTAATGATAAGAAATAATTCAGAATATTGTGCACAGTGAGAAGAGATATCAAAAAAGGCCCCTTGACAAAAAGTTTCTTTAAATATTGAGAAAATTAGAATTTACTAACACTGATTTTGGCTAGATCGATCTCTCATAAATTTAAAATGTTATTTTATTAAAAAAATGAATTGTCTATGTGTCTAGATTTCTTTTTTAACCCCAAGAGTAAGTATAATTAGTGTCCATGGAGACTCATACAAATAGAATTACCTTATTGTAAGCCTAATCCATACCGAGGGGGCTGCCGTATTTTTTCTTTGATTTTTAAATGCGTAAATGAGGCAGTTTAAGCTTCACTGTGACTCTTCTCCAAATATAGTTTGACAACTTTTTGTCCTATATTCATTCCCTAATTATGGCCGTGGACACAAAATGCACACATTTGTACAAAATGAGCAAAACAACTTTTTAAATAAAAATGAACATCTCTCTCAAACCTGTGAAACTGCCATCCGGGTTCTGATTAATTTCATGCAATAATTAAAAAAAAAATATTTTTCAAAATGTCCATATTTAAAAATAAGATAAAAAACATGTGTAAATTAATTTTATCTGCATTTTTTATAAAAATATTTGTTGACTATTTTCAAAAGAATAGGTTAGAAAACATGTTTCTTTAACTACATTGGAAGTTTCAAAAGTCTACTCACTATTAGGAAGTTTAAACATTATCATGGATTCGCAGAAAAACCCCCTATGAATGCGGTTAATCGTGTTTAGAATAATCAGGTGTGGTTTCTCTACTTACAAGTAGTATATATATATCCCAAAGTTTAAATGTATCTAGATCAGATGTTAACAGAGACACTAGAAACATCAACTAGAGTGAAGTATAATCACGTGATGCTATCGTCATCCAATCATAATGCAGTAAGCTGGCCAATGAAATACTACCAGGGAAGAAGACTTGCGATTGATAAAATTTGCCATTTAAAAGTTTAGTAAAATATTTACTTTATTATAAAAAGTTGTTGAAATTTTGATGCATGTTTGAAAATATCTTCCTTGAGATTTAATTTTAAAGATTTAATAAAGATTTGCTAACAAATTACATAGTTTTTACCCTTTATTTCAAATTGATAAAACTAGACGATTTCGACTCAATGACAAATATCAGCTGTGTTGAATTCTACAATAATGTTTTATTCAGGGAATACTATACCTTTTTCGCGCGTTTTACTTCCCGTGTTTAAAGTATTCCCTGGTTTTATTTTTATTGGTCCGCTATTGAAATTCTATCCCTGAGCCAAAGTTGGTGTTTAAAGTTGTAATAGTTTTGATGTGACGGTCTCCACCAATCAAAATTCTTGACGTCCACTTCAGATCACTGATTGGTCCACTGGTTGGCGGTTTCCTCAATAATTGCTGTCAATTCTCCTGGGCTGCTACGGCGGTCGCTTGCATCATGACATTCTGTGTAAGTGACGTTCACTAACTTCTGATATCCTTCATGCAATAGATAAAGTTTATTAACATAATGGGACTACACAGGCATATATCGATATATTGAGGAGAAATTCCACTCAGGATAAATATAACTTACATACAATATTATTAAGAGCATTCAACCAATCCCAAGACCGCATTTAGGCGGAATATATTTACGTCACTCTTTTAGAAATCAACTTCAATATTGTCGATAAGTTTGAAATATTTGTAAAGTACTTATAATATTAAAGTCGTAATATAATATAATGGATTTATTATTTAAATTAAAGATACAAAGATACAAACAGTTTATCTTTAATATCTTTGTATAGATAAAAAAATACGCTATTTTATTTTAGAATAAATCAAACATTTTTAAGGCTGTTTAAAACACCACCTTGACACGCATCTTGTCATTTTAGTATATTTGGCTTTTAGTTTCTTGTATCGCAACGTTTTCTCCATCTGGGCAGGTAAAATTGGGCGAATTCCCTTTCATGTCGATTGCTTGAATATAATTCCAATACAAATTTTGATACATTATCTTTTTTGTTATGAAATATTTGGAAAATACATAAAAATATTGTACTTAAATCAAGAAGTCGTTTCAGACGCTTTTAAATGCCATGTTTGTAGTGTAGCAACCGCAAAAACTAACTAATGTGTAATCTCTGTTTTCGAACTTTATTCTCTCCCCACCATTGCAGACAAGTTTTCAGATTGTCATTTGGATCATCCAAGCTCGAAAGTCACCAAGTTTAGAACCAACTGTTTTTAACAATGATTCTCCTTCTAACGGTTGAATGTGTACATAGATATCAGACCTCTATCCTGTTTACATATTTCAGTGGAATGGTGTTAACGAGATAGTTTTTATCATGTGTAATCTCTTTTAAATTATTGAGCTTTAATATATTTTATTCACAAACCTCTTTGACTTCTGTTTTTAACGTAAAATATTTCTTCTTCTTCTTTTTAAATTATTATTTGGAGGTTTAGCTTTAAATTTCCACACATCGCTTTTTTATTGGGGCCTATATCAATTGGCTTGATGGTTGTATGGCTTGACTGAAATTAAATGTGTTAAATATTTTCTGTCAAGCCGAATCATATTGTTTTAAAAATGCAACTCGTGATCAATTTACAAACGTGTAGCTGATGAATGAACGGAGTCGACTTTCAAATAACAGCTGCACTAAGTTGTCACTTTATTATATTCGTATATATTATTTATTATTTTACTACTTTTAAAAGTTTGAGTAGTGAAACATGTATATATATATTTTTAATACTAAATATGTATGAAATTTAATATTTTTATCGATTTAAAAGGATTTTAAACATATCTTGACAGATAAACTTGATCTAAACTGCTTATTTAGTAAGGTAAATTTAAGTATTTTATTTTAATTACATAATTATGAAAAAGTAATTTCAGATCTAAAATTGTCAAGAACAAATGCAAAATTAGTAAACATTTTCAGGTACATAGCTAAAACAGTGGAATATCTTCAAATAGCGTCATTGGTTGATTTCCATCAAGGAAAATAGACGTAAATATAATAATAGTTTTATAAGTTAGTATATAATAATCAATAAACAATTTTTTACAAAATAATTATGTATTTAATTTTGTTTTCATAAATATTTTTTTATTAAACACTCCCAGCTTTTAAACCAGCTTTGTCGACGCTTATTCAAATGTTATGCTGTGTAGCCACTATACTACTTATATTTCTGTATTCTAATTCCCTCTAATATATTATATAGCACACTCAGATAACGATCATAAAAGCTGACAATTATAAATATTGAAAGATGCAAGAATTTATTACTCTGAATTATCCTAAACACCGAGAAATTCAGTCGCACTGGAAGACAATTTGAAATCAGAAAAAAAGAAGTCATTATCTAGTCCAGTTCAGTTCCAGGGAGCTCGCTGTTGACTTTTCATATGAGCCACATCCGGCATCACCCACATTTGTTTCTCAGCCCCAACTCGACGGAATCCCAGCCGCATGAACAGACGCCGCGACGAAGCGTTCTCCTCAGTAATTCCCACCGTAACAAGCTTTTGACCCCGACGAAACATCCGCTGAACTGCTTCGTGTACGAGTGCACTTGCCAGGCCACGACATCTGTGCTCTGGAGTGACGTACAACATTCCCAGATCGCCAGAATAATCCTCCAGTATAGCACCGACCAAGCCGTTTGCACCGCTGTTTGCTAGAGTCACACCAACCCCGACATTCGAGACGATGAGATGGCGAGTAAGACGTGTGATCTCAGCAGTAGAGAAGCCGAGCAGAGGTGAGGTTGAGTCCATTGTGAAGCTCCAGTTTCGAGCGATTTTTTCCGCGTCATCTGGAATCAACTGACGAAGCTTGTATGTAGGTGAGAGTGGTGGTTGACTGGAAGATAAATAAGAGGAGAGGAGAGGGAGGAGAGGAGAGGAGAGGAGAGGGAGGAGAGGAGAGGAGAGGAGAGGAGAGGGAGGAGAGGAGTGGAGAGGAGAGGAGTGGAACCCCTTTCTATAAGCGCGGACTCGCACTACCAACAAAACCAAACAAATCAAATGTTGTAAACAA
>JAYRBW010061013.1:0-10528 GCA_036023295.1 Invenusta paracnida | reverse complement strand
ACAATATTAAAAAACATAGTTAACTCAAGTCAAATATATTTTTAAAGAGCTAACACATTTTACGCTTATTTCAATTCCTTTATGATATGAGTTAACACACTTTTTGCCATTTTTGGTTAATAGTAATGTACACTTGAATCTCCCAGTAGCTCTCCACTGGGATATTTTATTGTTTAATACAAATGAAATAAATCTAAGACTAATATAATTCTGGTTCAACAAATTATTTCCTCGCTATACACTGAGCTCATAATAATTGAGTTTTGCTATGAGCTGCAAGATGAGCTAACCCTAACGCAAGTCCGATCTCTATGACTGAACTGCATAAAAAAATCAAAGTTGAGATATCTATCAATTTCAAGTTCCTTAATATGCATTCAAATCACGATTCCAGTATCTTGATAAATTGTGTTTTCGATTTTTAAATTAAATTAGTTCTGAATATTCAATCTCTTCATATCTAATTTTGTAAAAAATGGTCTATTTAAATTAAACGTACAAATGGAACGATGAATAAAAACATTTATTGGTTACTTGTTAGATGAAAAATAATAAAATTTATTATTTATTAAATATAATCACTAATTGATTTATTAATTAAATATTTACAACTTTAATTAATGATAAATGTATCTAAACAAAAACAACCGCGTCGCAAAAATGAAAGCCATGAAACGAGCTTCTCAAAAGAAAACGTTAAAATGGCATTGATGATACTATGAAATATAGCTATTAAAAAAATGACATAAAAAGGACGCCTAGATTTTAAAAACAAAATGTTAAAAGGAGAATGATGATACATAGTACAGCCGTTGAAGAATTTAATATAAATATGGCGCCAAGATATAAATGTTACAATAGTTTCTGTTTAAAATACACGAATGTATAGATCGATATGGAACATAGGTATACGTCTAAACTGTAAAATTCATAGAAATATGACAACAAAAATTATGGACATATTTTGGCAATGGTACATTTTTACAAAAGCAATGAAATCCTCATGAATGCAAAAGTGTGTTTTATGAAAGTCAATTTTTATAACATAGTAAAAAAATACAATTTATACCATTGTCACTATATTTTTAATAATTTTGTTGTGATATTTTTATTAATTTTACAGTTTGTTATTATATCCATGTTCCATATTGATCTATACATTCATGTATTTTAAACAGAAAGTATTGTAACAATTATATCTTGGGCCCATATTAATATTAATTTCTTCAACGGCTGTACTATGTATCATTATTATCATTTTAACATTTTGTTTTTAAAATCTTGGCATCCTTTTTATTTAATTTTTTATGGCTGTACTTCTTATCATCAATACCATTTCAACGTTTTTCTTTTGATGAGCTCGTTTCTTGGCTTTTGTTTTTGCGACGCGGTCGTTTTTGTTTAGATAATAATAATAATAATAATAATAAAAAGAAGAAAAAGAAGCAATTTTTCACCGAAATTGACCTCTTTTAAAGAAGTATAGAAACCTTTTCTAAAGCTCATTTTAGGTGCATTTTGTTTTTTAGCGTTTGGCGATTACGCTGATAAACATATGCTTTTTAATGCATTTAATCAATTTCTTAGCGGTCAAAAATTGGCTTATTCCGCTTTAGAGCATTAATGACTAGAGCTGTTAGCATTTATTAAGCTAATTGCAGACGCTCTTGGTTTTAATTTTAATGTTACAGTTGTAATTTTATTATTAGCTAATTTGCGATATAACCCTTCAAAAGTTAGTCATATCTGTCAGTATAATTTTTTAATAACAGTATGCATATCATATAAATGTATATATTATGGAATGTAGGAATATTATTTTTCCAAAAGATAATACAAATTTAAATTGGAGCCACCCCTCGAAGCAACTAGCAAATGATCTGCAATAAGATTTATAGATTGATTGTAAGATATATTGTTATTACATCATTCTTCTTGAGATAAGTTTATATCTCTGCTACTAATATATAAGCGTGCATAAGCCTATATGTACGATGTTCTATTAACGATTGTTGTGATTGATCATAAATTGGAGTTGGACCTTATATAATTTAGTTTTCTGTGAAATAAAATCATAAAGTTATAAGTATTTAGTGCAATTTGTCAAAATGATATTTATTGTATTACATCGCTATATATGCATATATGCTTAAACTAATTATGAAGCATGCATTTGAGTATTGTATGATTTGTATAAAATAACATGTATGTAAAAATAAAAAGTAAATAAAATCATGTTGCAAGTAACGTTGAATACATTGCTCATAACCGAAATTATATTTATAGGTGATATTTTAATTATTACCTTTTCAAAATAAAAAAATACGTATATACATACATACGTTTGTTATAACATACAATTATCGAAATGCATATACAGCATAATACCGATAATTAAATAAAAAAATTTTGATAAGTGTTTTTGTTTTGTAATACACACATACCTACATTTTAAAATAGTTTTAAACAAATAAATTATCAGCGAACCACACTGCTTTTTTGGTCATGCTTAGTTTAAATTAGATTTATCTTTTTAAGATTACAAGAATTTAGTGTCTTAATTTTTACATTTCCTAATAAATTCACATAATTTTTGTATGTGTTTTTAGTCGGCCAACTTTAAATTTTATTTATAAATATATTAATCAGGCCAATATTTACTCCTATACATAACTATTTTACAAACTATGGTTAGGTAACATTTATTAGTTAACTTTGAAAGTAATTTTTAATTAGTACAAATTATTTCAATCTGCCTAAGTAAAATACATAAACAAACAAAAATCTCATATTCAAAATGATTTACATATATAGATGTTATTTTAGTGAATATTCTTCGAATTAATTAAGTAGATTGAATTTCATAATTTTTTTGTAAAATCACAGTATGTATTTTCAGTTAAATAAAAATAATAAATATAAAACAAATTGCCAAAGATATTTTCTGTACATAATTTTGCATACAGTTTATTATCGGAAAATACTATGTATAAGATCTGGAATGAAATTTTTTAAAAGCCTGGTTAAGCAGACAGGTAAAACTTGACTGTATGTATAGAAACTGGCTAGCATGTAATATTTGATTTCTCTGCTTGAAGCGAAAACCATTATTACATACAAAATTAACTTTTTTGTTTATGCATTTAATACATTTTCTTCATATGTGTATGTAATATCAATACTTTTGAGAGCAATTTTTCTTTGAGAAATATTATTTAATCTTTAAACTCCAGTCAAAAGCTTAGTTGGACAGTAAATTAAAGTAATACAGAGCTGTTTTAAATATTTACAATTAAACAAAATTCCATAAATAAATATTTCAAATGTAAAATAAATATTTCCACTATTTTTTATTAGTAAAAATTGCTGAAATGACCATATTGAATGAAAAATTAGTTTAAGTAATCTTTAATTGAATTAAAAAAAGCTGTGAGAGGTAATAACACATAAAAAACTGACTAATTATATATTCTAGTTTCCAAAATATAGTATATCTATGCAATAATCTGTCAGAGTGAAAAATAATACAAATTCATAATAATAAGGAAGATGAATGACTTTAAAAGTAGGCAAACACAATATTTCATGCTGAACGAAGGTTTTATAACATTTGATAAGTTGTCCTTTACTGAAGGTTGTAATTAATTGCATAATTAATCAAAATTACTCACATTTTTTAAAATATACATAGAACCAAACTCTTTCTTTTAATATTTTGTTAATGAAACTCTCCGAAAATGGTTTGTTATCAGAAAGTTTCATGTGGACAAAATTGGATGAACTTTGAATGATTTCGAGCCTCATTGTGACGTGCCAGACTTTATCAGTAATTTATTACCCAAAGTCAAGAAAGACAATATCCTGATAGCAATAAATTTAACCAGAATAAGTGTGATATTTACCAAATCTAGACGCAACTGTGGGTTTAGTAGTTTTTTTGTTGATGAATTTAGAACCATTTATAAAAATGTATTTATTTATAAAACAACCAAACATATGTAGATATCAAGTTTAAAATGGCCTCTTCTATTTTCGAATGAAATTTGGTTAAATATTGTATTAAGAATATTTTCATTTGATTGTAGAACAATCAAGTAAATAGTGTCATATTATAAAGTGTCTGTATTTACAACAAGACATACTGTCTTTATATAACCATTACTAGTTTTACATTGATCGGATAAATTTGTTTAATGAAAATTAAGTTCAAAATACGTCTATGATATAGGAAAATCGAAGCAAATAAAAGTATGACAATTATTATGAGTTTTCCTGATAAATAATTATAATAAATGTATGAAAGTGAAAGCTCAATTAGCCGAATTTATTATTATTATAAATAACTTATTTCTTGTCAACATGTATCGGTAATTATGAGTATTATTCAGTTAAAACTATAATATTAAAATATCGAATCTATAATTGTATAATATTCAAAAAATTGTATACCAGTTGCAAATCGAATTTTAGCTAATTTTAATTTCTAATATTCAATAACAACTAGGAGAATATAAATATATCGAAAAAGTATGTTGGGAAAAATATTCTGAAATAAATATTAATGTCTAGGAAATTAATATACATACCTCTGTCAATATGATATATAAAGCTCTTATAAACATAACTTTGTTCGGTCAGCAGTTAATATTTAATCTAATTGACAAATATAAACTTAAACATAATCTGAACGCCGAACAGCGAGGAGTCTAGTGTTGTTCATACTAGATATGTTCATTCCTCCGATATATTGAGGAAATGGGCGCGGACAGGGCCCAGCCACCTAACGGTGGTCCAGAATAACAAAAATAAGAAGAATACTAAGATTCTAGTGAACTCATAAAACTCAAACGCTTTTTATCAAAATCCTTATCAGAAAAATGATTTTTTGTTGCAAACTATATTAAATTATGTGAAATACGATTATTTTGGTAATATATTTCAAACGATTGATAGTGAATATGTGTAATTATTAAAGAAATAATCGGCCAAAAGTGATTGGACCTCCAATGCGTTTTTGCTTCCATCTGCGGATCTATTTAACCATGTTTATGAATGTAATGTATATATACATTATATATATATACATTAACGTTATATAATGTACTACATATTATGTTATTATGCGTTTTATTTGCTTTTCTACTAATTTTATTAAATATTTATCAGTTTACAATTTTTTTACAAATTTTCAAATTTTCAAATTCAAATTAATTCAAATCATGTTAACTTAAGTATTTAATTTAATAATAGTAATTTAGTAACTATAAGTCATTGAATTTACGTATTTCAAAATTTTTGCTTAAAATTAAAAAATGTTAAGTTGATTAGCTGTAAAGCATTTTTTAAAAGACATACTTTATGTCATTTTTTCTAATCCTAGACATCGAATTATATTACTTTTCTATATGTTGGTATCCTACTAAAAAAATAGTTAACTATATTAAACGGTAAATAACTTATGTTAATGCTGCAGCGCAAATCAGCTTGTTAAAGCCAGGAGTATGTACCGTGGTTCGAACTTGCTACCTTCGGGTTTGAAGACAGGAGTCTAACCCTCTTGGCTACCACTCTCCTTAAAACTTTAACTGTAATAGTGCATTCTTATACTGCTGATTATGTTGTAGCTGGCCTGCTACACACATAGATTGAGTTTACACGACTTTAAATATGGTATAACAGTCTTTTTATTAATTATATGTATATAGGTATGTGGCTTACCACATTATAATAAATGTTATAGATCCCAGCAAGATTGTAATTTACCTTTTAGTATAATTAATTATTAGCGTGGTAAGCCACATATATATATGTATATATAATAAATAACTAATTGCAATAATCTGAAGAATGTAGCTGATTTCTACATATTATAATGAATTTTATCGATAAAGTTCACTACTACCCACTTTAAACACACCATTATATCTATCCAGGTAATTATCAAAAATAGCTTATTAGCAGAATGATTGTTCTTAAAGATAAAAGAAAATTGTTCTTTTATGATCCATATTCTGTCTTAAAAGTAAATATAGATAGATTTTCGATTGGAAATTGTGTACCATATATTATTGTCTGTGGTAATAAACTGGTTCGATAAAAAGACATCACTATCTTACATCCTTATATATCCCTATAAATATGCATTAGCTAAATGTTTAGTAATTACTAAAAGTAAGACAATCGATTGCTTGGCAAAGTTGTTTATAATATCAGTCTAGATAATAGTTGTAAAGTAAATGTATTCGGTTGTAATACGGTGAGACCAGTCCATTTACCAATGTTACCGAAGGAGGCGAGAGCAGGCAGATCTCGCGCTTTGACGATACCAATACTAATCTGGTTCTTGTCCGGCAGATAAGTCATGTTTAGAAGAACCTCACCCTTCCCTCCACTGATGTGTTTCTGAAGAAGGAGAACAGAGTAGTGAGTGGATTTCCTTATGTAAATACGTCAGCTAAAAAACGTTTACTTGAATGTTTTGTTGGAACCACGAACACATAAATCTCATGGGCTATACGGTCCACTGTTAGTGACTCACACACCTTACTGTTCCAAATAAGGGCCTTGGTCATCGTAAGAGAAAAGTCCTGAGCTTCTGGTGACAGAGATCCCTCTGGAATAGTGACAATTGACTCGCCAAGCGGATCGCTACACGATTGGACGCGGAAGGTGATTTTCACTCGTAGGCATGACAACATGTCCGGTGTCACGTGACTGATGAGAAATTCCTCATCGAACAGAATCTCGGATGACGTCACCGGAATGTGTTTCGTGTTGAATTCCTGACTAGCCCTGCCTGTACTGGTTTGTCCAGAGCTAACCGATGACCGGTAGACTAGGAGTTTGAGGTAGACCAGCTTCTTGGACGGCTCCGGAGACTTCCAGGATGCAAGATCATAGCATCGATCCAGGTGAAGAGTAAGCGTCTGTTTGATGCTACTGTATGTGATCTCAAGTTTCAATTGACCAATACCTGATGGAAAGAAATGTATAGAACAATTTTGTAACACGACATCGGAAACTGTCATGTAAATGATGAATTATATGTAACACGACATCAAGAATCGACATGTAATTGATGAATTTTCTTCCAGAAGAAACTGTAAAAATATTAATACTTCGACGCCGTTTAATAAAGACGCTAACACTTGTTAAATTTTTTTATAAAAAAAATTAGTATGTTGTTTATTAACAAAACTCTTTAAAGTGTATATTTTAAATATTCTTTTGGTGCAGTTTATGACTAATAAATATCATTTTGTTATGTTATTAAATTTATTGATCTTGTAAAATCTTATTTAATAATTGTAATATATTATATTATAATTATAATTACGAGTGACAAATACGTATAATATGTTTAAAAGAAATAGCAATACAAACTATAAATCTGCATCGAAGTTATTAAAGTTATTTTTAACTCCATTTTAAATTAAACTTATAAATACAGTCACATAATCTATTACTTAACAACAAAATTAATTTTAAAGTTCACTAAAAATAAGTTCAAAAGTTTATTCAACATAATTACTTTACATATTTAGTTTGAAAATTGTTCATTATTTTAACTTAAAGGTTGCTCTGAAATACATATATGTAGAATATATTAACTGAAGTATAATATTTCAATTTATTTTTGATATCTTCATTTTAATATTTTAATTGTTGTATTTCAATTTTAAATTCGAAATATTTAAAAAATAAAATGCACGAGTATAGTTTACATTATTTATTTATATATATATGTGTGTGTATAATATTATATATATAGAAACTATGATGCAAATAAAAAAATAAATTTTATAATATTTCATTTAATAAATTGCTCCAATATAATAGATTATTTCTTATTTTCTTTTAAATTGTATTTTTAAAGAACTGAAAAATAGGACAAAAGGAATATATGTAAATTATTTTCAAATAATTTGTTAATAAAAAATAGCATTTAAAATGAAACGGATGCACAAACTAATTACTTCTAGAAACAGTCAAAGGATTCAATGTATCATTTGCGTCCGTTCTTTTGTTTCTTCCTGAAAGAAACTACCATGTGAAAAAAATCTGAAACTTATATGAAATTCAAAGGAAAAAATAAAGCAAATGAAATTGAAACAGTCCAGGCCAGCGCAGCATCAGTTGAACTATTCTCAGGAGCCACAAATGAAGTATCGATTCCCTGTTCCCACTATCAGGTTCGTAGAAGCAATAAAATCTTTCATTGTGAGTTTCTGTCCCAAGATTTACAGAAAAATTCTACTTTTAGTCGCTTATCATGCTATCGAAATATTACACAAGTCAGTATATTCTTTTGGATTAAAATAACGCTTTTTGAGAAGACACGTTGAGGTTTCTAATTAAGATATTTGATCCTTTATTCGCTTGTTGGATATGTTTGAGAATTCTCAAAATAGAAAAACGAATACATTTTTAAAATTTCTTTTATTCTTCTATTTCATAGATAATACTTTAATTATTGAAAATATTCCTGCATGGCAACTACCATATGTTGACCCAGAGGAAAGGTTTTCTAGCATTATTCGTAAAATAGTAGATAGGTACACAAGGATTAATTTTTTATACGATACAATCCTTAAATATATACATCAAAATTTGACTACTGTGTACTATTCGGTATTAGGTAAACTAATATTTTTGAGGAGATTTTTGTTAAAAGTAATCACTCAAAATAAATATAGTGGTAATTTTTTTCTCAGGATAAATGTTATACGTTTTAAAATCTTGATAGTCTTATATAACTTTAACAAATAATACTACATATTTAATTCAATATAGAAAAATATAAATAATTTCCATATTAGTGGAAATATAGTAAAAGTTATGGTCCATAAATACGTTGAGATGCAAAGAAACTAAGAGATTATCAATCACTAAATGAAACTTCATTGTTTATTTCTTCCATTAAGTTAAATAATTGAAGAATAACTAAACTCTTTATTTATTAGCTTGTACATATTTCTTTTATTCAAATAATTATATTTAAACAATACACTTCATAACTCCCCGATAATATATGCTTCGCCTTCGTTCGATAATATTGGCAATATTTGTATTCTTTTCTCATTATTGTATACATGTGTACTATTTTCAATTTTAGTTCGTCAAGTTTCTAACTGTTGTGTTAAATTTGTTCACTGTCAGTCACAATTATGAAAGAAATTTCCATGACGATTTATTTTTCATACATTCTGGCGTTTATCTCTGGCGTTTAAATATCTGGTTAATATTCTGGCGTTTAAATCAATATTATATTTATTTCTATTTTACAATATTCTCTATTAATACTGACTAATAAAGACACATCTTACTAAAGACAAGCATAGAAATTAATCAATATGTATATAGTGTAAATCAAAATCTATGAAGGCAAATAATAAAAATACATATTAGTTTTTTTAAATGATTTAAATTTAAATCGTCACAGTTTCTTCCAGTGAAATACTACTATACAATTATTGGCAAATAAGATCTTTTATCTTTTGGTTTTGTGTTTCTGACAGGAAAGGCTTTCAAGAAAAGGGATAAGACACGATTTAATAATTTTATAAGACACGATTTGATACATGAAATATATTACATTGTAAATGTTATAATGTATGTATTAAAATGTTAAAATTTTGTTACGAAATACAAAGTAAGTATTAATAAAAATATAGAAAAACAATTCTACCTTCGAATTTCGAAGGAATGTTAACACGCATAATCGAAAAGTTCTTGAATCACCAAGGAATCATTAATATTATAAGTATATGCACGTGTGGGTTATTTCCTATATGAGGTGTGTATAAAAAGTTAACTGACCTAAAAGAACTGGGAACTAAGTTTACATTTCACCTGCTGAAGTAAAGACCAACAGTTCCTGAAATCTGTTCCTTACCTGTCGAGGAGGACAAGGAAACCGTTGATGCGTTAGAGTTGACACTTCCTGGTCTTTGGAAGGTCTCTCCATCGGAATTCATTTTTAATGAAGATCCCTTTCCCGTCTGCTGGGAAGAATTGCTCCGTTTGGAACCTCTGCAGGGTGTTTGTGATTGAAAGTAGGTAACGTTTATTCAAATGCTGACTCAACAGAGGTCGGTCAAAATGGTTTTTTGTTATTATTTGTTGTTATTCATAAAGATAAATTTTCAAATGAGACATGAGGTAAAGATAGCACTGCTTTCAGCTTATCAGAATTAACAATAAAAACAAATATTATTAAATATAAATTTGATATTGAAAACGTATTTAGAAAACACACCTAAAGGAAATATTTTTAGATTAAAATAAATGATTTTTATACATGAAAAAAGCGCTTTCGTCAATTTGATAATCATGGCCGGATATAAGTAGATTAGAAACATATATTAAATTATATAATTATTTTAATTTCAAAATGTTAGTAAGAGATTGCTATTTACGTATAATTACGTACTCCTTTAAACGCAATGATCGTTACAACGATCATTAGAGAATACGTTTTTAAAATTTAATAAATAAATCTTCCTTATATAATAATACTATTATCTAT
>JAYRBW010061012.1:0-10529 GCA_036023295.1 Invenusta paracnida | reverse complement strand
ACATCAGACACATAGAACCAAGACACATTTCGAGATTTCTCACCACTTCTGGTCTACGCGACCAGGCTCGTATGGACGGCCACAGTAGGCGGGTAAAAGAAGAAGAAGAAGAAGAAGGTGGTTGAGGGAAGGAGGGTGGTTCCGCAGTGGGTCCCGAGCCATGTGGGGGTGGAGGGGAATGAGTGGGCTGATAGGGAGGCGCATGTAGCTAGGGGTGAGGAGCAAGAGGGGGTGGGTATTTGGTTTGGATGCGCTAAGAGGGAGGTTTATAGGAGAGTTAGGTATAAGCCGGAAATAGAGGGAAGGCTGGAGGAGGTGTTTGGGAGGAAGGTTAAGAGGGAAAAGGGGTTGAGTAGGAAGTGTAGTAGGAGCAGGTAGTGCTGGCGCAGTTAAGAGCTGAACATTGCAGCGAAACCGCATATTACCAGCACAGGATTGGCTTCAAGGAGGACCCGGGATGTGAGAGGTGCGGTGAAATGGAAGGGAAGGATCACTGGCTGGTGTGTGAGCGGTGGGAGACCGTGAGGAGAATGTGCGGGATCGAGAAGGTGCAGCACCTGGCGGACGAGCACCTCATGTCATGGTTTCTTCGGAGAGTCGCTCCCACGTGGATGGCTTGACGGGGGAGCCGGGAACCATAGCAACAACAACAACAACAACAACAACAACAACATAATCAATCTAAGAAAACTCTATAGTGATTAAGAATTAACGGCGAGTATGAACTGCAGACAGACAAACTGGTTTTAAAATAGAAAGATGTTAGACAGGATTTCTTTCGATAATTCATGCATTTAATTGGAAAACATAGCAGACAGCCGAAACAGAGTGATAACACAATGTTCATAACAAATATATTATAGGCGGGTGAAAGGGGGAGGTAAGAATAATAATTTTACATTTTGTTGATGAGACAGCTTTATATGAAGAAGAAAAACGACAAAATATACTTTATTGATTTCTTGAATTCCCGGAGCACTCAAGCATTCTAAAAGGTTTTCTCATTAATTCTGCAAAGATAAATGTTATGATAGTCGACACAACTGACTGGTCATATTTTGGGCTTATAAAAGGATAAATAGGTAAGGTTAAAAAATTTGTCTATCTGAACTTTCTAATAATGACCAAAGGAAGTATCTATCAAAAGATCCAAAGGCGCCTGGATATATGGTACAAAATAGATACAACTTGAAATATAGTTATTATCTAGAAAGGCAAAAAAAAAATTCACAAGTCTAAAGTTTCTTATACCTACAAGTTTTTCCGATATCGTCCTAGGTTGTAAGTCATATGCCATTAGCTAAGAAGATAAGGTGTATGATGACATCCAATAAAGGACAGAAAGGGCATCTCATCTGGCTCAATAATGGGGCCCATGGCATGTGATTATGAAAACTACAGCAACGTATTTTCCACTATAGACTTAAAAGAAGATATTTTATTACCATGATTGGAAAATGTTCATTATAGTTTCATTTCAATTTGTATTATATTTGAGATAATGATTTTCTTGCAATTTGTTTAATATTATTTCAGAGCTATATATATTAATTATTATTTTGGACAATTATAAACTCTATTTCAATAATATTTTATTTATTGTTTGATTTAAAATGAGGAAAGAAAATTATTATTTTTAAATATATTTTAGTAAACAATGGGCCCTTTAAGATTTTTAAATTATATAAATAATTTTTATTTATAATTTTATTCATTATAAATAGCTTTGAGATATTCTTATTATAGAACCTATATATATATATATATATATACTTACTACTCAGTTCATTTCTGAAGTCGCTATGCTTCCCAGCCTCCACAGAGTCATAGTTTTTGCAAATATCATCATGATTTGCTTTATAGTACTTATAGGTGTTTTCTTTATCTTTCCACTCTTTAGCTTTTGTCCTATCATTCCATCCCACTGTTGTTGTTTCGGGGGAGTTGGTTGTTGTAGTCAATTGTATTGCAGAAGTTGCCATTGTCGTTGATTTCTCTGTAGTCGATAGGGTCGTTGTCGTCAGCGTTTCCTCCCGGGTGGTAGTCTTTAGTGTTGTTGGTGCATTGCTGCTGGCTTGGGTTGTGACGTCCGTTGTTGTCGCTTTAGCAGGAACATCAGTTGTCGTCAGCGTTTCCTCCCGGATGTTAGTCTTTAGTGTTGTTGGTGCATTGCTGCTGGGTTGGGTTGTGACGTCCGTTGTTGTCGCTTCAGCAGGAACATCAGTTGTCGTCAGCGTTTCCTCCCGGGTGGTAGTCTTTAGTGTTGTTGATGCATTACTGCTGGCTTGGGTTGTGACGTCCGTTGTTGTCGTCTCCTTTATTCTCGACTGGTCTGTTGAGAGGTAGTAGATTCCATCTTTCAGTGTATAAATTCCAATCTCAAAACCCTGTTCTGTGCGTTCAGATGGAGTAAATTGCTTCGAGTCACTCTCAAACTTTAGGAAACATTTACCTATGTCCTTTCGATATTCAAAGCGATTCGCTTTTAGCTGCAAACTTTTTGCTGCGCAGGCTATCGCAGAGCTAGCTGGAATTAGTTGGGTTGTATACGCGGTATCGGTGGTTCTGAGCAAAATGATAGTTACTAATAAACCAGTGAAAAAAATACACATGTTGAATGGCATCCACCAACGTCACTGGTAGAGCATCAATTAGTGTAAGTTTAGAAAAGGAGCGTTTATAAACACATCACGCCCTTGAAACTATAATAATAGTTCTGTGATATCTCTTTGGTATTATATAGCTTGCGTATAAAAATATTGTGCAAATGGATTGTCAATAAAAATTAGGCTGCCGATTTTATTTATTTGTTTTTTACAATTTATGTGTGCAAATGGCAAAAATCTTTTCCTAAAAGTATATTCTTCTCCCAAAATGCGAAGATATACGGATACCCACGATAGATCTACGTCAGCCAATTCTGTTTACCAAAACTGTTTATGTGTGACAAATGTTTGCTTATACCCGCTTGTTTTTGGTTATTCCTTGAACATATACATATATACCTATCTTTATATTATTTATCAAATTAATGCATTTATATTTGTTTCAAAACTAGGTACATACTTTTAGATCTTTCTAAATATTTCGATATTTCAACCAAAATGGCTTTTATAGACGAACAAGTCGCAAGCTCGTTGCCATAAAATTATCGTGAATGTATTTCCTCTTTTTAAAGAACACTGTTCGGTTATTTGTTCCTTCATGGTTGTATCAATTTACTAAAAGTTAAACATTGAAATTTATGATATGAATCTACAGTACACCTTACTTAAGAGATTTCACTCGTTACACCATGAAACATTCCATAAATAATGCCTAATTTCAAATTAATTCTTGCCTTTTTAATGTATAAAAATCATAAAATAGGCGGTATGACAGTAATAATCAACCAAATAATTAAATGTCTAGTAATACATCTTTTCACAAAATTGTATTAATAAAAATATCTTAATCTTATATTGTTTCTTTATTAATTTACTATATACATACATAAAGGTTGAGGCGAAAAAGCGTTTCTTTTAGTTTTATTAAAATATGTAATATACCAATGTTTGTAATAAGTATAACGAAATGCATCTATATAATAGCGCGATTCTACTCAATCACACTTTCACAAGTTAAATAATATTTTTCATTTAATGGCGTATTATCTCACCTGTCAAAGACGATAGTTCCTCTGCCAAGTAATCCTGAACTTCTTCTTTGGTGAATTACTTTCTCTTACTGCGCCTCATTTGCAGCTTCGGGAAAAAAATATGGATCAAGAGAATATGGGAATTGTTTCAAACGATTACACTTTTGTTTTCAAGATACTTGTTCCTTTGATTCGACTCATGGGGTCTTACATTGTGGTGAAGAATGCAACCATCACACAGACTGACGGCATAGATTAACAGCAGATTATTGTTAGTTTATGACTGACGGTCGAGCTGCATAACTCATATGAGTTAATAATTGGCCATAACTTCATCTAGGAACGTGATGTATTGATCTGAATCAATGATAATATTCCAATCTAATACCTTAAAATAATTAAATCTGCCTTGCAATTATATTAGGCATCATTTTTTCAATTGTTATTCTCCCTTAATTTATGTGAGTCGCTATTTGTTTGACACATCTAAAGCGAAAATCCTATTTGATAATGCGCAGAATCACGTTCTTTGAGAGCTGCAACTCGAAAATCCTTTAAATAATGTCACATCTTATTTATTCAAATAATTCCATTAAAAAATTAAATATCCATAGATTTAGGCACACTATTGATATATTAACCCTAGAAAATGTATTGACAGCATGTTATATTATATTGTGAACAGATTTTAATTAAAAACTAACATTTTTGTGTTATAGACCAATAATAATCTAAAGAAAAACAAACGGAATAGGCTATTGGATAAAAATGATAAAACATGGGTCATGATATATGTATATTTTGATAAAGTAAAAAATTATGTCTGATATGTATATAATTACAAATAATATCATTAATTAACAATTAAATTTGTACATGGGATCATTTATAAAACAACTATAAACAAAGAATTTCGCTAATATTGAGAATTGAGTGTACATTGACAAAAGATGAACACTCTGGCATGGTGCCCAGTATGGAATGTTGAGTCTTGTGTTTCGGTAAAGGCGTTCCAGATACGGATGTTACTTCTCCGATATGTTGGTGGGGGAGACATTTCTAGCAATGTGGCTCTGAAGTGGGTAAATGTAGTATATCGATTACTGATAATTAAAAAATAATGCAAAGTAAATTAGTTTATATTATTATAAATAACTATAACATAACAATATTGTCATGCTGCATCTTTTAGTGATGTTCAAAAAATCTTAGAAAATTCCATCATATTTTGGGTTAAATACAGGGCTGGACAATATAAACCGTAACACCCTAATTTTACTGTATTTTCAAAACAAATTTAATTAAACACATTGTAATTGTTTTTTTTCGAGGTCAATGACTTTCAGAGAATCAATCAAGAAATGTTGGCCCTGAAATGGGCCGTCGTTGCGTTTTCAAAGGGTTCAATAGTCAATGGCTCTTCCTTCACAATCAATGACTTGTTGACAGCGTCTTGGCATTGACTCTAGGAGACTGGTGATAAAATCTGTAAGCATGTTGCAAAGGATCTCTGAGGCAAACTAAAACAACTGCTGCTTCCCGTGGATCACTTGCTTATCGAATTTCGATTTCAGGAAGGCCCAGACGTTCTCCATTGGGATCAAATGTGGACTGCAGGCTGGCCAGGGCATCACCTCAATCCCATGCTGCTGGAACCAATCCGTGGTGAGATGTACCTTGTGAAGAGTGGCATTCTCTTGTTGGAATGTCACTGCTGGGTTGGCTTCCATGAATGGCTACACCTTGTCTTCCAGGAGGGGATGTAGCCACGCGCTCTCAATGTTCCTTACAACCCAAGCAGTTCCAGGGGACCTTGGCCAGAGAAAGAATTTCAAACCATCATGTTTCCGCCTCCACCTTGAAGCTGTGGTGGCACCACATCTCGTACTCGGCCTACGCTTCTTCTGCTTCTGATTTAGCATCGCTGGGTCGTCTGCACGAGGTGGAGAGGAGTGTCATCACTGAAGAGGACTGAGCACCATTCTTCGATAGTCATCTAAAGGTGATCTCTAGCCCATGACTGGACTTGTGCAGCTCGGTGTCTGGCATTCAGGAGAGGTTTCTAGGGGGCCGCCACATAGAGTATCGACCAGCTGCAAGCAATCTGTACCGTACACGTTGAGCACTGAGTACCACACCGGTGGCTTCTTGCAGGTTCAGTGAGAGGGTGCGACTGCTCATCTGAGGATGTACTGCAGACTGGTGATAGCAATCCTGGCGTTCAGTGGTTTACTTGAGCCTTGTCCTGTGTGGCAGATTCTCTACAGAGTTGGTCTGTTGATAATCATCGACTAGAGCTGAGATGGTGGCTGGCCTCACTCTAAAACGCTCTGCAAGAGTTCTGTAGCTCAAACCAGTTTCCTGGCGCGTGATGATTAGGACTTGTTGGTTATGTGAAAGATGCATGATGAGCTCAAAAAATGAAACATAGAAATATAGCACAAAACAATATGTATTTCAAATTATTGATTTGAGGATGACTGGACAACCAGTTAATCGCTGAGAGTAAAAATGCCAAGATAAAGGCACAGAAGAAAGAGGCCGTGACTCCATGATGGGGTGGCGCAATGATTGGATGCATTACAGTCAACTTCGAAAATAAGCTTAATATGTAGTTGAAGATGCCTAAATCAGTTTATCAGTCAATCGACAAGAAAGTAGAGAGGAGAGAGGACGACGCAATGAATAGATGAGATAAGCAGACAGAAGAGAGAATTATACAATTAATGTGCATTACTGCTTATGTAGTGAAATACTGCCTGAATCGGTTTCTCCTTATTAGTAAATAGTAGTAGCTTATTTTAGCTGAGCTGGTTTGTCAAGGTTGTGTGCACTCGAAAGAACATTTGCACAACCTATCTTTGCTGTATTAACAAATTAAATATCATTGAATTGAACTTATTTAATAAAATGATGGTGCTACGGTTTCTATCGTCCTGCTTTGTAGTAGTAAAGTTACATAGACTGAAAATCGTGACTGATTTCTTATAACTAACTAGAACGTTTGAATATCTGAAATAAAATGTCTAAACAGAATAACACGCAAAACTTATAAGAGGTTAAATAAATGTTATTTGAGTAGTACTAATATCAATAAATATTTGCAATTGAATTAGATTCTTATGAGAAAGAGTTATAGAATATTTAAAACATAACACTATCTTATATACAGTGAAACTCTGCATATATGTCATTATTCTTGATACAAATTCCTAATATATACAACAAATAACTTTAAAGGTGTTGAACTCACAATTTGTTCGATAACTTGAGCTGATCTCATGCGCAAATCAAGAGTTCCTTTCGTGTCACTGAGTTCTTCCTGAAGTCGTTGGATTTGACGGGCTATGTCTCGATTCCTCTTCTCAATCGCGCGGATTTCCGCCTGAGTCTCGGCGGTCATTCTGTTATACGTTGAAGCAGAAAAGAAAAGAAGAGGAGAAAGTGCAAATTATTAATAAAGATGAAACTTTTAAATGTAAAAAAATTGCAAGGTATCAAGAAAAAAATAAATAAAATAAAAGCTCTACGAAGAGAAGGTCAGGCATCAATCCCGAATAGAGAGCATTTTATTATAAACTATTTTAAATAGTGAAGTTAATAAATCTTGACTTGAAAAGGACTGTAGAAAGAAAATTAATAAATCAGGTAAAAATACGAGTAACACATAGTGGAGATTGGAAAGAATTAAAAGATTGTGCTTACTGAATGAAGTGAAACATAATATGAAGTGTAACTTAAAGAAAAGAATAAAGAAAAGAATACACGAAAAACGAATTAGAAGCTGCAAAGAGGAAAATAAAAAAATAATGGCATCTATCTGAAGATTATGAATGCAGAGACATTAAATTAAATAATAAAAAACTAAACCAAGAAAAATAAAATTAAAAAAACGGGAAAAAGCGGTTTGCTTAAAAAGTTCCTAGCACATGTTAGAAATGTATTCGAAATTTAGTTGTGCTTTCGGATGTTAAAGATATGTATAGATAAGCTACATTTTAAAAGAACATTTTCATAGTTATGAACTGTTTGGCTTTCTTTTCTGAAATTAGACCAGAAGTAAAACAATTATTCAAAATTCAAGAATAGAAAATGTACCCCTCCTGTTTTCTTACTCGTCGTATCGCTTCCGCCGCTTTTTCGAGCGCTTCTTCTGCTCGCCAATAAACTCCTGATATGTCTTTTTGCCAGATGGAAGCCTCTCCAGTTCTGTCCGCCTCAAGGCGACGCGAAGGTCCGCATTCCGGGGAATCTCCTGAGATAGCGTGGAATGTGTGTCACAGGCGAGATAGAATGTTAACAGAACAATGTACGAGCGTCAAAACTACATCGTATAATGTGATTGGTTTGTTTATCTACGTGTAGCTCTTAGTAATTGGTGCCACGTTTAGTGTAATTTCGAATAAAATACATTGCTTTATAAATTCATCTAATCTTTTAAAATAGATTTATTAATATTCCTTAAACTGCATAAGAACTTTTTATTTATAGAAAAACAAATCAATGCTGCATCAGCAAAAGTAACTGAAACTTGAATGCTTGACGCTAGTTGCTAAGTTACGCATGAACATAAACAAATGATACTGATGCATATTATTATAGTACTAATATACAAATAAATTAATACTATAACGAACAACATATTTTCTAATACAATATAGATGTATTAATTACTGTTGCAGTAAGCAGTATGTACAATAAAATATTTTAATATTTATAAGTATATACATTAGCTTGCAATCCTAATCAATTCAAGTGTATTTCAAATTACATTTTCCGTAATTTTAGTTTCTTATCATAAATTGCTCACTGATCTAAATCATACCATTCCAATCACATAGAATATTACACAATTAACATTAATAACATTATTCGATAAAATAATTTGAATTTTAATATTTCATTAATTGACATTACATTCTAAGATTATTCACTTATTATGCATTAGTAATAAAGTAAAAAACGTGCCAAAAAAGAACGTAAAAATTAAATAAATATTATTTAATAGTATTAAAAATGATGTGTTCTTATAGATTCATGAATGTCAAAGAACACTCCCTCCTCCAACTGTAACTTTTCTAACGTTGAATTAATCGACTGTATATTTGAAAGAAATTAGAGTCAAGCGTTTAAGATGCTTGAATTGTCCTATTGATTTTGGAATAGTGTATTTTCAGTCTCTCTATGCGCGAAAATTGCATAAAGTGTCCTCCATAAATAAATCCTTTTTCCTTACTCGTCCGTGCATGGCCAGATAGTGTTGTATGAGTGGACTACGGCCCTCCAGATTAAAAGACAATCGATTATATCCCACGCCTTCTCCCATTGGATGAGACTAAAGAATGCGGAGGAAAAAGAAAAACAGAGAGATTATTTTCAAATGTTTATCTAGAACTAAAATAAAATTACAAGTATAATATAAAGTAGGGCATACGTCATTTTTTAAAGAAGAATTATGATCGAAAAGCAGTCACAAGAATAAATACGCTTGACACGCGCTGCAATGTTATGAATAGTCTTATTTATACATGTGACAATTGATATGCTTTTTGTTATAGATATTTACAGCAATTTTGTAGAACAATGACTAATTTACAAAAATTGTGTTATAAATTTAAACGACCCAGTAGCATTTTTAATGGTTCTACGAATAGCTTCTACATAGTAAAACATCATAAAGTATAAATACTTAATTATTTTGTATACTCCCTATTGTAAAGTTTTGGCTACAGATAATCGATGTACTTTATGCGGTATAAAATGTTGAAGCTATAGTAGTATAAAAATTACCTTTAGTTAGATTTAAAAAGCAACATTTTCTTTGTTGATAAGATCTAATATTTACAATATGTTTAGTAAATGTTATTACATACATCTGCGCTTAAGTTTTCTTTTTTTATAATCACGATATATAATGTATGTGACGTACAACGATATCAATAATTAGTTTAAGTGCTAGTATAAAGATATGGCTCTATCTTCCAGCATCAGATAGAATCGAAATGAAGGGAAGCCGGAGATGCTGTTGTAAATTAAGAAAAATATATTTGCAGTTGTAAATGCAGTTGTAAATGCAGTTGTAAATGTAATTGTAAATGTAGTTATAAAATGTAGTTGTAATAATAACCTTATATTTCGAGGTTAAACCTTCTCATCAAAGGTAAGATAGTAAATGAAACAGACAAGAGTTAATTGAGAGATGCAAAGGCATGAATACAGATCACAAATTGAGATTACGTAAAGTATATAACAGTTTTATTGATTGTAAATTGGCTTATATAATTATTAAGGTTTATTAATCTAAATTTATGATCTGTATTCTTGCCTTTGTGCCTCTCATTCAACTCATAATATTTATGTTTCATTTTACTATCTTACCTTTGATGAGATTTAACCTCGAAATATAAGGTTATTATTAAAATTAATTAAATATATTTGTCATTAATTTACTACAGCATCACCGATTATTTTCCTTCATTTCTCTAGTGAAGTGATGAAACTGTGAAGTGATAATAATACTAAACTGTATAATAGGTAATCAATAAGAGTGGTTTCTCTTGATTGATCAATATTCTGAACAATCAGAAGCGGACTGGTTGTCACCTCAGTTTCTATTGGTGCCACCCTTGTAGAGATAACGGTTGGAGGGACTAGCGGTCGGACGATAGTTGACCGAGACTGTGAGCCGGACAGCTCTCTTTTCTCAGTGCCTGAAGCGTGAAAACGCATTCGTGTTATTTAGTGTGCCTATAAATGTGTAAAGACATTACTAAGTCTGTGTGGACCATAGATATTAGTCAGGGTTAACCTAGATAGGAAAACTAACCAATTTACGTAGTAAATGCTTAGGATTTCAACTCGGGGCCTATTTTCAATAGCCAGCTATTGTTGT